>JABFPK010001451.1:0-11748 GCA_022817445.1 Habroteleia sp. ZL-2020
CACAATTCATTCAACTTTTCGCTACTCCTTAACGCTCGTAATGTCGTTGCAGCGTCAAGAGATTTGCCTAATATCGCGTTGAATCTCGTCAACTTAATTTTTATGATGTTAATACTAAATAATAAGGAGTGTATTTTTCTATTTAAAACTGATAGATTGGATATTTCTTTGTACATTCAGAGAATTTAATCTATTTAAATGGAAGATTCTGTAATGGAACTAAGACTTCGAGATGAGTTCCTGTTTTTGCTCGTTTTGTTAATGGCAACGAAAATTATTTACATTCGAATAATGCAAAATATTTTTATTCTAAATGTTTCCGTTTAATCCATCATTGTGACGAATGATGACATTATTGGAATCCTTATAGTATTTTAAATCAATATCTAATTTTACACAATTCGAATTGTGTGTGACGGTTTATTTAATAATAGAAATTGAAAGGATATATGTAACGGCAGAAATTGAAAATATGCTTTTGTAATGATGTTTCTGTGTACATAAACTCGTCCTTAGTTTTCTTCGAAGTTCAATATGTAGTTAAACTTGAAATAAAGCAATAGAGGCATTTTTGAAATTTTTGCTAGACAATAAAGATTATTTGAAGTTGATGAATTTTAAAGTCATTTATTTGTACATTCTAAATGTGAAATTTAGAATCAAATTCTACAAATTCTATTTTTGTAAATTAAGATTTTATAATATGTGTATTTTAAAAGAATAAAAAAATATTTGAAATAGATATGTGCAAATTCGAAAATTTAATCGTGTAGCTTATTATGTTTTGTTTATTCAATTAAAATGCGTGCAATGATAATTTTTAATTTTGTTCAAGACGATACCAAAATAATCTTATTTCGATATTTATGTGAAAACTAGTGTAAATAGTTATGATGTGCAAAGAAATTAGGTTTATAATTAATTATAAACATTTTACGATTTCTTTTGCTCATTTAGTTCAATTCCTGTAATTTATGTAGATTTAAGTATTTTGTTAGTTAAGAAATGATGTACAGCTTTATATTTATAATTATTAGATAATTTTATTATAATGTTACGACTTATCTATTAATATTTGTTCAATATATTGTACAAATGATTACTATTCTTCGTTTGACTTTATTTTTAGACAGTATGGTTTATAATTAAAATATATTAAAAGTAAAAAAAAATTTCGTTGTTTTACTTCGTTTTGATTCGTTCATAAAACAATTACTTTCGTTAATGTTAATTTATTGTATCAATTGTCAATAAGGGCAATAAAATGAAGTTGTTTATTAAATAAAATACAAATTTAATTGTTATATATGAATTTACTTACCTTTATTCTTCTCCGAGGAAGTTATATCTTCTTTTATTTATCTCATGATCATAATGGTATTTCCAAAAATACAATAAGTCTTTATGTTTACATCAATACATTTAATCTTGTTTAGATACAATAATACGAAGAAAATTGGTTAGAAATATTTTTTCAAAGATAAGAGAATGGACAGAACCGTTGAAACTTTAGCTTCTTTAAAAAAATAAAAATTAAGTAAAAAAATAGAAAAGTGCTTACAATTTTATTTAAAAATGTAGAAAGTTATTCAAAAATATATATACAATTTATAAAATGGTATTAAAAAATTAACGAAATTAGAAAAAAAACAACAAAAATATAACAAAATTGAAAATGTTTGTAAAATTATAAGATTCTTTATTTATAATATATAGACTTGCATGTCTAGTATTTCACATTCATGAAATTAAATATGCCGAAAAATTACAAGAAAATAGAAAATAGAGAATCAGTTTCTGTAATATGTTTATATCAATTTAGAATAAATAACTATGCATTGTAAATGATATATTATATTTTTAAAAATTAATAATATCGAAATCAAAATTATTTACAAAACTAAATACTAAATTAGTTTCTAAACTAAACTAAACTAAATCCCTTCTAATGCATTTCTCACAACATAATTATTTTTATATGTCAAAACAAAACTTATTTTAATTCTTGATTTTCTTATATTTGATTTAGCAAACGTAAGTATCTAATACATATAAAATGGAAAATTATATATAAAATTGTTTTTATTTGTTTAAGTTCATTTTTATATCTAGTTGGAGGATACAAAATTCAATAAAAATCGACATAATTATTACAAATAATATCTACTTTATTTAGTACATGAAATTTATTTTATAATCGAACACTTTTGATGATGGGAGTTTTACAGTCAGGTTCCTCGTGCGTCGTCTAAAACGTTGAAATATTAAAGGAAATGGTTACTATTTTATTCTAAGTACATTAAATTTTAACAATTTAAAAAAAATTCGCAGCAAAATATAAAAATATCTTCAGACGGTGCCAGAAACTTTGTTATTAGCAATAAATTTTGCATTTTTTTTTCATATATAACATCTTTCAAATTTTCATAGCCTTCCTTGTGCTTTATATATTCGATAAAGAGAAAATGGAAGAGCAAGCGAAAAAAGAGGTGGGGGTAACTGAGAGCGAGAGGAGATCCTATATAATAGTGATAGTTGATGGAAGCGAAGCTAGTATTTAACGTGTGTAGTTTGAGTATAGAGATTATACTCTTCATTTTTGGCTTCATTTATTTTCTCGTCATTACGACTTGCGTATTATTTGATTCCTTCTTCGCTTTTCTCTTTCTTTTTCTTACATATAAAAAAAATTATTACTAAAATTTATGAAGGTAAAATTTATTTCATTAATTTACAAACAATTTCTCACAAATCAGTCGATATATTTTCGTGGTATTTAATATTTCTTATAAAATGTTTTCTACGCGAGTTCTTCCCTTTTTCAAATAATTTTATTTAGATTGTGATAACTGCACAGCTTTTGAATGGTGCTATTTAGAGGCTTCGCTTCTTGAGCAATATCAACATCGGTTTGCAAATAAAAAGGTAATTTTTAAAAGCTCTCGTATTATTTGTATAAACATGAATGTGTAATTTTCGTTTACATTAATTTACAACTAATGCAACATATCAAATTTCTAGTATGTTTTTTTCGTATTCGTGGACGAATATTGCTTTGAAAATAAACAAACTTTTTTTTATATATTAAAATATTTTGAAACTATTTTATGTAAGTTTCTACACGTATAATTTTTTAAAAAAAACTTAGAAGCTGTTACATCAGTTGCATTGTAAGCATTAAATTAATTAAATTCTATTTTTTTATTGTCATAAAATTAATCCATTTTTATCGCGAGGTAACTATCGTTTTTTTTATTTTTTCGTTATCTTCTTTTTGAAATAATATCGCACAATTAATAAATAATTATAAATTCAATCGTTGGCATGTTTATACTTAAATATAAATTAATTAAAAATAATCAAATCTATCAAAAAAAAAAAATTAATATGAATTAAATTTTTTATTATTACAATTTGTAACTTTCATTGCAATATTATTTCAACTAAATAAATTATACTAAACTTATTTTGTTTGCATTTTATTATTTGTGGATAACTTCATAGCAATTAAGCTTGGTATCATAGATATTAAAAACTCGATGTTTTTACGAAAACTAAAATTGAATAACCATATTTTATATTTATTTATATAATTGGTTCATACTAGTATTACATTTGCGTTTTCCATAATAATTCATCAACGTTATTTCAGTGCAAAAAATTAATCAAAATATTAAGGTTGTACATTTATGAAGTTAATTTATTAAGAAATTGATGAAAATATGGCAGATTGATTGGTTTTGAACGCTAAATATATTCACATAGTCTGAAAAACATTGTTACTAAAAGCTGAGGTATTTAATCATAAAATTACATAAAAATTAATATAGGTTCTTATGGGAGATTCATCTAATTCATAAATATTTCTGCTAATGCAAATAAAAATATCCTTAAACATATTTCGCTTCTTTTCGAAAAGTTATAAAAACCTACGAAATTTTACACGATTTTAGTTAAAAATTAAAAAGAGTAAAATTAAAAATTAAATTATTTTTCCTGAAAACATAAATATGCGAAATAAGTAAAAACGGTTAGAAATAGGTTGAACAGTTAGCTAAACAAGTTAACAGATAAATATAGTAATAAATTGGTATTTTCAGCTATTAAAATATTGGTAAAACTCAAATTTTGCATTATTTAATTAAAATTTTGCATATTAATTTTCACGAAAATAAATCATGAGAAATACTTTGGTATTTTTAACAATATAATTAAAAAATATACGCGAACTTAATTGCATGAAACTACCATTATCATAAATATGCTTTGGAAGTAGCTGAAACAAATTCGTACATACTGATCATAAGACACATTCAAAATGAACCATCATGCGAACATTTTATAACGAATTGTGACGAAATTACTGGCTCATTACTATTTACGAAAAGTATTATTTGCATTCGTTTGTTTTTACACACATATATATAGACGGTTGTAAAACTTCCGTAATTATTCGATAAAATGATTATTTGATTCTGGAAGTAAATTATTGGTATCGCACGAGAAATTTCTTACATTAGTTATACATTCAATCACTCAGTCTTCATTGATTTGCATAAACTTAAAAAATCTTTTTGTATGTTCAGCAAATTATTATTAAGAACTAAAAAATCTAACGCTCTTAACCGATACTCTAATGTACAGAATGCAATATATTTCGAAGAGCTTGTTTCGAAAATTATAATGAAACAACGAACGACAATAGCGAACAATGTACTCATGGATATTAAGTATTAAATATTAAAACAATATTCTTTTCGAGTACTCGATAACTGTGTCGTTTTTTTCAACAAGCAAAACTTCTGAACACTTTCCGTAGTTGTTTTTTCAACGTACATTAATTACAAAATTATTTTTCTCTTCGCATACGTTTCTTTTGCATTAGTATTTTTATAATATACTTTCCACTTTAAAGTTCAAAATGTATGTCCTATCAAAAAATAGATGCTTTATTCGAAGAAAGAAAACCATATTTCAAAGTTAAATATATTTAGCTTTGTTTATTTAGAATATAAAAACTATATATTATTATTATTTACATGAACCGAACTAGGCAGAGAAGAAAGTGTGAATCATAATTTGAGTTAATTTGAAATTTGGCGATAAATTAGAATATCAATCGAAGACTATAAAAACGTATTTTGGATTCGTGATATGTTTGATCATTTATGTTGTTCTATACTCATTGACATCATACGTTTAATAGAATTTCTTCTCTGTTACTATCGTTAATCAATATACCAACAGAAATTAACATTAAAAAGTTCCGTGCCAAATTTCTAACAAATCGGTTCACTTTGACAGTCGAAGGTCAATCGAAAATTCGAAAGCGACTCTTTTTTAATAGACTCAATTTATTTTGCCATTTTAATTATTTATCTTCTGTAACATTTAAATAATTGATTAGTTTTGCCTAGTTCTGTGCACGAAGATTGAACTCAAAGACTAATTTTTTTCGATTAATAAAATATCAAATTAGAAATAAGCTCTTCAGTTTTGTTTCAGTCTGAATTTATGAACAACCGTTATTATTTACAGTGAAAATCTTTGCGTTAACGAAAATCGGATATCACTACTATCTTTGCACAATGAGTCTAAAAATTTCATTATTTATTTTTTCCAGCGCACACACATTTACCTTCATTCCTTCAGTATTTGGAAGGTCTTAAGTAATTGAATTCAAATAGATTTATGGCCTCTATAACTCGAAGCAGTCAATATCTGCGTATATCCAAAAATTATCGGAAGGGTTAGGGTAGTTATGTTAGAAAACAGCAAATACTTCAAATTTTACGGTTCAATTTCAGTTTTATTTATAACTCGCGTACAAAAAAATGGATATACCCTTTATGACAGTTTGATTGGGTGTTGAAAATACGTTGTGACATTTAGGTGTGAGAAAAAGAAACATTTCTATCATGAAAATGTATAATGAATATTGTAAAGTTATTATAGTTCTGATTTTGTTTAACTTAAAGGTGGCGCTGATGTGGGCTTAGAGAAGCTGCAAATTTTTAATACAAATTCGCAATAGCAAATTCTTTTTTTATGCAGCTTAAATTGTATTATCTCAATTCGGTTAACAGAAAATACTACAGAAATTATAATATAATTATATACAATCGAATAAAATTATGTTCACACAAATATACAATGAGCAAATAGTTTCGCTAAAGTCAGGTACACAAATCGACACGGGAAAACTGTTTCGCTTTAAATAGGCTTTCGAAAAGTTAATTAATATTAAATAGTTTTTATTAAAAAATCCTCGACTAAAATTGCAGGAGAAAATAAACAAAATTATAATGATATGTTATTAAGAGATTTTATTTACACATTTATATTTTTTATCCAATTATATAAAAAATATTTAAGAACAATTTATTATTTTAAATTGTACAGAAAAGTTTCTAAATAATCACATTATGATTGCCATTAAAGCAATACTTTCTCACGCGATTACAATTAAATTTATTGAAATTCAAAATTTTTAAAGAAAACACTTAAAAACTAAGGTAATAAGATATAAAATAAAACGAATTGATTTGTTGTAATTAAATCAAAAAAATAAATTGAACAAATTAATTGGCAAATTAAAATAAATTGTGTAGATTGTGAAAAAAATTCTCTTTTTCTCGTCCTGCTATATTAATGTAGCAAGATGCTGAATTGGCACACAATAAGAATAATTCTAAAATAGAATAAATTTCGTTACATATTAAAATGCGAGCTGACTTGAGATACTAAAGTTCAAAGCTACCTGTAAAATCTTTAATTTTTGGTGTAACTTTGTTATTATATCTTCTTGTTTTATTTTTGTAGGCTATTGAAGAATCAGACCCACGAGTAAACAATTTTGCGAGGCTTAAACAGTATGAGCAACATCAACGCCAAGTTGGAAAAAGTATTTTTCTGCTATGTTTTCACTTGCTCGAATTATTTTCATAAATAAACAACTATTGCTACCTTATAATTTATTTTAAAATTAAATGATACATTTTAAATGCAATTTTGTATTGCTATTATCATGTATTTAAATTTATTCAAAAACATTGAACACAACTGATTAATTATTGTAAAATACAATTATTTTTTTAAATTATAATTTTATTTCTTTAAAAATATTAAATATTAAAGTAAGTGAAAACATCAGCATCCACTACACTGTTAAAGTAAGTTACAAAACCGTTCACTCAACTCAACCTAAGCATTATTTTTCTTCATTGAACGACCAGTTGAAAAGGAACAGTTATAATTAGTTCAAATATTATAATTTTAAATTTGAAATAAATAATGCATAATTTGAAATAAATATTTTTCGCGATGACTAGATTCTAAAATATTAATGGAAATAATATAATTGAATTAATTATAAAAATAAACAAAACAGAAATTGTTGCATTCGTATTAATTATAATTTTGTTCGTTTAACTGGTCGTTGAACAAAATCAAGTAAATCAAAACGCTTATAAAATTAAATTCAAATACCAGTTTTATCCAATCAACCAATCAACGGTATAATCTATTTTTCTACAAATGACTAGTCAATCTAGTTTTATTCACAATTATATTTCTAACCTATTTTGTTCTCTTTTTGTCTTCTTTTTTGTTATTCTTTTCAGAATTCGACGAATTCTATCGTGTAGGCTCTTGCAAATATTTTTCAGTACTTGATTTTTGAATGCATTTTTTGATAGCTGCTTTGTGATAATTGCTGAAAAATATTTTAGTAAAATACTCTTCCAAAAATTTTTAAGCAATGCATCTGAAACACACAGAAATATCATTTTCATTAATGTAAGTTAAATTCTTAGTTTAATAATTAATTTTATGTATTTATTTTTATATAACATCAGTAAATAAATTAAGAAAACCTTTTAAAACTTTGTACAATAACAAAATATTATGGTTAGTATATTTGATTGGATGCTTTAATTCAGTATAGCAACTAAACAACACAAGAATTGATCAAGAAGTTTATTTAAAATTATTTCAACAATGATTATGCCATGTTAATAGTTATATTTATTTACTTTTTATAAGACAGTATTTATATTTTGTCGTTGAAGGTCACAAAATATTTTTAATTTTATCTGAATGAACAGAGTATAGTGAGTAAATATAAATGTCTCATTGAATTATAAATATATTAAATAAATTATGAATATTCTACATTTTTCATTATGAACATGAAAAATCCAAGTATAGAATGTATATACATGTATATGTAGTACTAACACGACTATTGTAAATTCAAAATATAAAAAAAAACATGAAACATAGCAAAATATAATATGATATTACTGTAAAATTTTGAATGGATAATATAAAAAAAACTGGAACGAATTTTTTAAGAAAATATGCAAACGAATTCCTGAATTACAAGTGTCGAAAACATTTTCTAAAATTTAATTTGTGCTTTCTAGTGCAATCAGCTGTTGATGTTTCATGTTTGCTTGCAAAGTCAAGAAATAAAGTTTCATTCAAAAGTATTCTCGAACATTCGGATTCGAGACTTATTGGCAGCTTGCCTGATTCTACTTTTCATTTAGTTGTATTTTATACTGCGCCAGCATTTTTCAGGCTATCGCCCTTAACTATTTGATTTCAAAGAAATGAATTTTCGATAAATAAAAAAAATACATTTCAACTAAATTTAAAAGAAACTTGAAACTTTTATTATCTATTTGATCAAATTACATTGCAATTTTTATTTTAATATATTGTATATATAGATACATAAATTATATGGATTAAAATATAAATATTAGCTTTTACCTTGGATATTTGTGCCGCATTCTCTTGTGGTAGGATAGTTGTGTTTTGCTTATATTGGAACCATTGATATCAAGAGAAAATTAGAGTCCACGGAATTCGTAAGTTTTAAGGCCTCCTTATTTTTTTAGTTTTGGATCCTGTTCTTGAACAATGTCGAATGCCGTCCAATTCGTATACCTCAGGTTACGGACAGTTACAATGAGAAATTGTACAAACTTGTGCATTATTATATAACTGTTACTGATGTTCATTTCAACATATATATAATAATATATACTCATTATTCTATGTAACTAATCACTAATGGCAATAAACGGTCAATCATAATGAATTTATAGAATAAATAACAAAAACAACTAATTCATTTGCTATAAATATCACAAAACATTTATATCAAATAAAGTCAGTTCATTTCTATAGTATTAAAGTAGTATCTATTAGTATTGTTCGCAAAGTACAACTTTTGTTCACGTAAAGATCATATTTACAACTATCAGCAACTGTACAAATGAAATTTACAAGATTCTATAATACATCAAAACTTATAATTTGATTTTGAAATAGAGCATATTAAGATGCATAACAGTTTGATTACGAGTAAGCTTGCGCGTATGCTTAACTCGACAGTATAAGACGATTTTTTACAACCACTGACAGTTCGAATTTCATATATACAATTTACTTCATAACAATCAAACTTGGACAAAATTCAGCTTTCCTGAATTACAAGAAAAATAGTTCCCGCAATTTTGAAAAACCTATATTATAATATAAATTAAAAGGTTGGATTATAAATATTCTCTATTTGATGTAGAATGAGGTCTGTACATTGTTGTATGAAATTGTTTTATTACAGAGTCTTTGACGACATAACATCATACAATTAGTGAAATTTTAAAGCTAAATGCAATATTTACAATTACAATACAACTGTACAAATAACTATACATTATTTATTAGAAAATTAGAAAGATTTAGAATAGTCCAAAATGACCTTGAAGTTATTTGAAAAAATGTTTGAAAATAAATCGAAATACATTATTTTCCAACATTTTTTTAACAATAAGTCTTTGGTAATCGTTATGCTTATTCTTAAATTAAACTTAAATTAAGAATTACCTTCAAAGTCATTTTTCCTACCTTTTCATGCCAAGACTATCAACTATTATATAATTTATTGAAATAAATAAATTATTAATGTAGATACATTGTATAAGAATTAATTTTATTTACAGTCTAAAGACTGAACAATTACAATTACAACAGCCGTTTGCAATAGATCATCGACTAGTCTTCTTAGGGCGTTTCCTTCTTCTGAATTCTGTTTCTCGATATTCCGGATATTCCGGGTAAGTGTAATTTATTTTTGGAATCCTTCTTTTAGAAGTTCTCTCTTTCCCTTCAGTTGATGTTTTCCTTTTCTTGCTGCGTGATGTACTAGTCCAATCGGGATCTTCTGTTGTTGACCACATGTTACCGCTATTTTGACTGGAATTACTAGATTTGGATTTGCTAGCTTTTTCAGTTTTCGAAGTATGGCTAATATTTTGCAACTCTGCAACTGATGATGAGTTGCAGCTGTCTTGTTTTGGTAGGCCACAATCTAAGGTTTTGGTGTTCTTTCTTTTACTAGAATTATTTGCTCTAGTTGTGCTTTTGGACTGGCAAGTTTTGATGGGAATCCTTGTTTCAATGTTCTCAGTTGTGTTCTGAGACGTAGATTGAACACGTGTACCCATATGTTTGAAAATAGGTGATGAGCACGCACTTGTTACTTCTGTGTTCATTAACTGGGCTTTTAATCTTTTCTTTAGTGGTAAGTTGCCCAACGTCTCAGTCTGTTTTTTTATTTCAGCTCTAAAATTCATATCAACTTCTTCTAGTGGTTCGTGAGTATCTTTAACGAAATCACTACTAGCACGAGGAATATTAGGTTGTGCCAGTGGATTATTTTCACTGAACCGAGAAATATGGCCTTCATTTGTTGGTAATGTAGGTTGACGGCAAGATGGAGTTGGCTCATAATTACGCGTTGAGTATGGTCCACATCTAGAAGTATTGGCCGCAGGAGGTGTCATATTATATGACATCAAATTGCAGTGCTTATAACAAGTAGATGTCGAGTAGTTATAAGCTATCGTTCCCTTGGTTTTCAGCTGATGTTCTGTAAGTTCCAGGGGTAACTGTCGAATTTTTTGTAAGTTGTTGAAATTTGGCATTCGGTGCTCGTGGCTCAAACAGATCTTAACATTCCCCATATTGGATTTAAAATCCTCGTCCTTCAAATGTGTGTTCTCAGTACATTCTGCCAATGCTTCTGTAGCGGCTGCGTCGTTAATTTCTTCATCACCGCTATTGGATCTATTCTCAACAGCTTTATTAATAACATATAAATTGCTGTTAGGGAATTTCCGAAGCAAAACGACTGTTTCACCGTTTAAAATCACGTTAGTTGTATCAGTGCCGTATACCAAGTTATTTTGCATTTCATTGAAATCCATGTAACTAGGATTTTCGTTTGATGACACCTCAATTTCAAATGTGGCCTCTGGACATACGTTCATCATATCATTACATGACCCTGTCGATGTTCCTTCAACTTTCTCGTTATCAAGTATACTCATAGCTGAATAATCTTTTACTCTAATAAGATTATTAGCATATGAATCTATCTTAATAGGTGCGATGTTTTGTGAAACGTTGGCTAACAAGATAAGTCCATCGATGCCTTCCGAATCTGAGATTGGATTTTGCATACAAGTTGGTTTTTTTCTTTCGTCTTTGTCGATTTCACCATCTGCAAACGGCTGTTGAACATTGTTCCGATCGTGTTTCTCTATATTTTCCGACCTATCAAAAGGAATTGATGAGTTATTCTCTACTTTGTTTTGGATAATTTCATCAGATTCCGGGGTGTCATTTTGACCTGTTTCGTAGGAGGAACATATAGAGTAATTATCATTATTATAC
>JABFPK010001453.1:0-11744 GCA_022817445.1 Habroteleia sp. ZL-2020
ATTATATTTAATCGACGCTTTTAATGTAAATAGATAATTTGAATATATTATAGAATTAATTATTATAAATAACAATATGTGTTCACACATTAAATGCCAATGTGTAAAAACTTATGTAAAATAATAATATATACTGGGTGTGCTATTTAATCGAACAAAAAAAATAATTGGAAAAAAACATTGTAATTTGTAAAACGAAAAAATGAGTGTTCAATATTTGAAAACGAATTCTATAATGACACCAAAGTTGACTCTCTGTACCATCTCTAGGGTTGGAGTGCAACTTTAAATCTTAAATATGTGTATTCTTAAGTATTTTTAATTACACTGTGAACAAAATTATAATCACGTTACCATACTTTATCATTTTAAATTTTATTCATATAAAATGTTGGCAATTTTAAGATGGTCGTATTCGAACGTCTTGTAAAAATCAAAAATGATGTATAAAATGTAAAATGATGTAAAAAATAAAATTTCGGAGAGAATTATATTGTAATATTATTTTAATTATTTCTTAAAGTCCCTTTATTATTCTTTCAGTGCATAAATAAACATGAAGGATTGAAAAAATTGTGTTCTAATAGAACTTGTAAGAGAGATATATCCTGAAAATCCATGTACAATATATTTCATTGTCTATTAGGGTCATTAAAGGAGTAAATAAAATTCGCAAAAAGTCTAAATTTTATAAATAGACGATTCTGGGCAACTGAACATGAATAAAAAGTGGAGTCCAATTTAAAAGCGATTCACTTACTAGGGACTCAGATTTATAGGCCAAAGTCGGCTTTTTAAAGTGAGACTAAGCGAACCGATAACGAGCCGATCTCGTCACCGACTGACTTGAGGCGATATCCGACACATTAGGTAATATGGTAACGTGGCCCCAATTTCCACGGCGTTTAGCGCGTGAAAACGCCGATCGAATCGGTACGAATAAGCCCCGAAGCAGCCAGATGGCCACCCGAATGGCCCATTAGTTTCGCCCTTGTTTCCGATAATTTGTAGGAGCCGCAGCTACTCGAACCTGATATACGATCGGACCTATCGCTTTCTAAGCTGCGCCGCAAAAAATTATCTGTTTCACGCCTACACGTGTAAAATATTGGATTTACCACCTGAATCCAAATAGTCATACTTAACGAGACCTGATTATAATAATGTACAAAACTTTACCCTTTTGCACGAAAAAGTTACCTGTTTTCCATCAAAAGGTTTCCTATTAAAATGATATCCTTCAAACAAAATGAATTCTCTTTAGAAAGATCAAGATGCGCTAAAATAAAACTTTGAAATTCAGATTTGATTTAAAATCAAGTTTCAACATATTACAAAAAAGAAAATTAAACTCGCTTGACTACAAATTCAATTAATTGCATATTTTTTATAAATTTTGAAGAATTTATGAACTTGATTTTGTTTAAATTATTTTGTGCTACCTGATCAAGACCAATTTACACGTTATAATTGTAACAAGTTTCTCAACTACATTTAGCAATAATTATATAACCTGATAAATGTAATATAAATAGATATTGTTTCCTGATTTGGTAATACCTCCCTACAATATTTTGAACTTATGTTCATTAAAACCTTTCACTTAAAATCAGACTAGAAATATTTGTCATATTCTATGAATATTATTTAATTTAATTTAGGCGATCAAAAATGAAATAGAAAAATTTGATTAATCAATAATTTAAATATAATAATTTTGGAAATTAAAATATATTATATATATATAATAAAATACATTATAAAATACATTTTATATATATATTATTTTAATAATATTTATTATTTTATTACGAGTATTATTTTAATGTCAAAATAATATTTATAGTAATTTCTAAGAATATTATATACTTGTAGGTTCATAGATAAACAATGAATTAGATTTCACCCCGTGAAATTATTAAAGGTATAATAATAATAACAATAATAATAATAAAATTTGACTTTTTACCTTGTGTTATTGCTGCTTATTTTCGTTGTTATTGCTCCTTGGTCCTGTTGTTTCATTGTTTGTAGATCAAGTAATGGCACTTACTTGATCACACCATACGCGTACATACAGATCGACACTACACGAATATAAGCACACTACTTCGGACGGTACTGAAATGTGCTAAGAAAACCAAAAATATTTTGCAACTATTTGTTTCTTTTCATTAAGTTTTTTCTCACACAAAAGGGGAATAATTTAATTTTAAATGCACCAATAACATTGCGACTTTGGACAGTCTTGTTTTCCTTAGAATTCCTACATTGGTCTGAGCTGTGCGCCCCTACCATTAGGATTTTGAAAAAAATTAATATACTCCTAAATCCTTAATTGCAATTAAATTTTAGTTAGTATACTAAAAAAATCTTGTAGATATCACACTCTGGGTTACTATAACCTGGAAACAATGATCGCTACATCTTTCGTTCTAATTATCCGATTTCATTTTTTAACTATTTAGTAGGAATTCAGGAATAAAAATGTGATAAGAAAAAGTTTTGAAAATTTAATCGGGAATTAGCACTGTTATGTATAACCAAATGTTTTTTATAAATTGTCAAAATAAATTTTTATTTCAAATTAATAATTTTATATGAAAAATGAGAATATATTCTTTGAACACATCTGATACTACGATGTATGTGTTAAAATGTGTTATGATCCAGTCGACGATTTTCTAAAAAAACCATATTTTTTGAATTACAATATATTAAAAATTAAATTTTTTATTTATTTTCATATTTTCTGCTTTTCACTTTTTCCTTATTTCGTTATCATTCTAGGTTAGCGTAATTCGTAGGCTTAAAATTCGCGTGTGCTAGAATGACTTGGCACAAAATGAGGCGGGACTCGCTTCATAAGCTTATAGAGAAAGTTCCTCCCCCCCTCCTCTTAAACTCCAGCCATCCCTATTTATATTTATCTTCATTTTGTTTATCTTGGATATTAATTTAAATGCAATTATTATTGCATTATTATATTTATTTAATATTTTATCTTTATATTTCAATTTTGTATATTTTTATAGTATTTGATATATTTAGTTTTTATTGCTAATTATTTATTCTTATTGTTAGTTTATTGATAAGTCGAATATTCGAATGTTTTTTCGAAGACACTTCTATGTTTAGATATGCTTTATTAGAGAAAAAAATGGAATGTTTTTGTTTTGATTTTTTTCTAAATATTCCAAAAATTTATAATTTATATTCAATATTCCAAAATATTTACGATTGTTATTGCTATTTAGAAAAAAATATTAAAAACTATATAAATTACTATTCTAGCGAGAATATACTTTAAACAAAATATAAAAAAAATATTTTAGATAGTACAATAAATCCATATACGCCGATAAATAAGAACGGAAAGCATTTAAACTTTATTACTGTCCAAAGTAGTAAATATTTAAATTTTAAAAATATATCTACGTTTACCAGTAAAGCTATAATAATTTGTATAATTCTGTTGTACAATTTAAATATAATATAATTGTAAAATTTTTAAAACTGTATAAATATATCGAATCATGTATCATTTTAAATAAAAATTTTTATGCAAAAAGATTTCTTATTGCTAAAATTTAAATTTCTAAATGCCCATCTAATTGTAAATACAGGATATGTCTGTAAAATGATAATATTAACTTTATTTTCATTATAATTAAAAGAATAATTTAAAACATAAGATTTTATTCAACACTAAATCACGCCCGACATCTCGCTCCTAGATTGAAGAAGGCATGCTTGAATTCAATATTGAGTAAAACGTATGCATCTATGCATAAATGTTGTCTGAAAATTCGTCCATAAATCCGAAATCTCATGGACCACTTGCAATACGTGCGCCATACGTTCGTATTAGAGCGTCGGAAGAGAATGCAGAACCGGCAAACAGCTTTACTTACCCGTAATTTATTTGTGCGTAAATCAGCTCTCCTTTGAACTGCAAATAAGTCCGTCATAAAGCTGTACATTTATGTCACGAATGAATTGTAATAAACTGAAAGCAACGCTCATAAACCGTAATGTTTTTCTTAGAAAATGGCGAACAAGTCGAAGAGACCAGCACGTCTGAATCAATGTTTTATCATAAAACAAAATTACAAGCATTACCCGTCTAAACATAACTCGTTTTCAATAAAGAAATGAATTACCCTTGGTCCGTGATTTTTTTGCTCAAACACCGAGAGCTCGATGAGTGTTATTATAAGCGTGTTATTTTTCACACCCTATTCATTCCTAAGTGAATAATTGTTCTTCGCTCCAAGGGTTCGGTCATTTTGGATTTCGCTTCGCGAGCAATTCGTTGCAATTGTTTCTCAAACTCTTTTGCTCGCATCAGCTTCTTCCTCTAAGACCGCAGTGTTGTTGACTAACACTCCATGCGTCTAGATGCATTTTGTTATCGTAGTGTAAAGTTTGAAATAAATAATTGTATGGTTTGCTCAACGTAATAACTTAGTTGAGAAGATGCTAAGTCTGAGAAAATAAAGATTCAATGGTGAAGAAGGTAGAAAAGAGTGTATTTTCGTGTATTGTATAAAAAGTGTCTGAAACTTATCTAAGTTCTACTAAAAAGTTCGCGTCTGATTGTCAAAGCCTTACGAATAAAATTATGTTTTACTAAAGATGCTATCATCCGAAATTCTACGTCGTTTTGCATATATAAGTAGGAAGCATCTGGACGTTTCAACCGAGTAATTTTACAACCTAGTATCCCGCAGAGAAATGCTACATAATTATGTAACATTTTTTTATCTTGCAGTGATTGGTTGTTAAGTTACAATATTTGCAGTAACCGTCCTTCATTCGTTAGGCTTTTTAACAGTCTATTAGACGTCGATTCATTAATTAAATTGTTATATTTTGGAATATTCTGGATGCATCTCTTCATCGCTTTTTCCACCAAAGAAGGTTGTTGTGGTGGTACAGCCAGGGTGCATTGTCACAAACAGTTCCTGAAATAGCTTCTTGCACTGGCACTGTCAGTATGCGGAAGTTAACATCGGTATAATTTAAAGTTGATTCCAAAAATACTGGCATTCGGTCGGAAATTATCCACAAGAGACCTCGTTTGATCTGAAAATATTAGATTATAGTATAAGGTTTTCGAAATCTTGGATTACAACACTAAGAAAACAGAATTATACAAATTACTATCTTTACTAGTACAGCGTGGATATACTTTCAAGAAATAAATAATTACTATCTGAGATAGTAAAATAAGAATGCTTTCCCGTTTCAATGTACCAGTATATGAATTCATTTTATTATCCAAAATAGTACTTTTTTATATTGTTTAAAGTATATCCTCGGTGTACTAGCTAAAATAGTAATTTATATAATTTATTTTTCTCCGTGAATGCACTTGGATTTTGAAGATAAGACAGAGGAATGCACATATTTCTTAGCAAGTCCTATTTACTAGTATGTTACTGTTGCTACTATGCAATATAATTTTTGAAATTTAGAAACAGATTTAGGGGCATTTTAAATTGAAGAAACTTCAATTATAGTAATAAAGTCTAAGTTTAAGTAATCTGTATTTAATTTCTCTGTAATTTTTTATAAAAATATTAAATCGATAAAAAAATTTTAAAAGAAATAAAGAGAAGATTAAATTTTGTTTTTAGTTGATAATTGTGATTTATACATGAGAATAATTTTATACCTTGACGTCAGCAGGGAAAATTAAGGCTTCGTCATGTTTGGCCACTACCGCATGATTGGCAGAAGTGAAGGGTAACATGGAGTTCCAGCAACCTACGGCGTTCCGATCGACGAGATTGTAAAACATCAGCCCATTTTCGTCCATTATCTCAGAGGTGCGGTGAGTCAATGGTCCTACTTCTTCCAGAACCTAAACCAGGTAATAGTTATTTTCTTATTTTGATAAGCTTGATGAAAATAATTGTAATTATTGTAGCAATGTTTTATTTCGATGATCTCTCTAAAAAAACGTGGAAAATCTTAAACATTTTGGTAAACTATTAGAAGATATCTAAATTTCGAAATTTGAACATTTCAGTTCTTTTACCTAATGTTATTGTTTAAATAATTTATTTTTTGAAATTGTACTGTTTTTTCTTATGAATTGTAATTTGATTCAAATTATATTATATTTATAGTAATCGTAAGAAATAGATTTTCAAAAAACTTTTTTTGAAATATATAGATAAATTCATATTACATTTGGTTTATAACAATGGAATTGTATGAGTAAGATAGAGTTAATTATAATTTTATTTCTTTTTTATACTGATTTTTTAATTTCTAATTATATAATCGCATAATTTGTACAATTTATCACATTTCTGATATCTAATATAGAAAACGAAAGTATAAATTGTAATTGATATTTTCTTATATAATGGGTCTACAATGAATCCTTTTTTATTTGCTTTTTTCATTTTAAATTTATATTTCATTAGTATAACTTGTTTCTTTAATGATTATATTATATTTCCTGTCTTAAATTGAAATTAAATTTGTCTAACTTTGAGAGTTTAATAAAGAACAACATAAAAAGTAGAGGTAATTTCTTTCTAAACCAGCTATCTAATTTATCTTTGTTGTTAATTTTAAGTGGTGTATATATATATTATATTTAATATCTACAATTCGAGAGAATTAAATTCCACTAATAGAGTCAGATTTTCAGATTTTGCATTTTCTTAAAATCTGGAAGTGTTGTTTATATTTTCAAAAAAAAGTATTCAAAATCTAGTCTTCGATAATATTTTCAGATTATTTTTCGGATTTGTTTAGTTTTGTTTAATTTTATTTGAATGGTTATGTTTCCATCGTAATGAATTCAAAATTATTTTAATTTTATCAAGTTTTATCAAGATTTTATTTTTTTTTATTTTTATCAAGACTACTGACTTGGAAATCATGATAACTGTCAGCAGATAAAGCTTCGTCTCGGAGAATTTTGGTGGAAACTGCAAACTCTCGAAAACTGCTGAGAGGATGAAAGAAGAGGGTCCTGAAACCATCGAGGGCCAGGGGCGAGAGACTCATTCCGAAGATTCCTTCTTCGCCCCATTGGAAGTTTAAGCCTGCGATGTTGTAGTCTCCAGTCAAAGGATCTGGCATGAAGTAACTGTGGCTAAGTCTCCACGATTTATTCAATGCCCACGAATAGACAATTAAACCATATCCAAGTTCGTCTGACATGTAAGCGTAAACATCATCGCAGCCTCCTTTTCCAATATCCACTGCTATGTTTGCGATGAAAGTATTCTGAAAGCGTAATTGTGATCAAGTTTTTATAAATCTTTTATACGAAAATAAGATAGAAAGTTGAAAATAAATAATTAAACAATGCTAATCGTAAGTTCTTACTTTTTATATCAAAAAAGGAACAAATTCTTCTTCATACGAATCGCTTTTTTTAAGAAGAGAATAAATTTGTTCATAAAATTTTAAAGTCGTTTAGCTATAATATTGATTTGCATTTATATTTTTATAGCTTAATAGCTAATTGCATTTGTTAAATTATCAACCAAATTAAATTTGAAAAAACCACTGACGTTTTTCAATTTTTACAAACTTAACATTTAATTGCAATTGCGATATATATAACATGAAAATGATTAGTATTTGTTCTTTGGAAGCAGTTACCGGATTTCATTTTATATAAATACATTTAATCATTGGTATTTGATTTATCATATGATTTGTGTGATTGGAGAATAAAGTTAAATAATATTAATTGTTCAATGTGGCAAACAATTTTATGTTGCATTAATCTTGTAAGTGTAATATTTTAAATTTAATACATTTTTAAGTGTTGTTGGTGTAAAATTAAATTATGCATTTTTAGATATGTTGAAAGCAATTCCTTCATCATGACTTTGTGCAGGATATGTAACAGGACATTTTGTACTATACATTGGCCTCCCAAGAATCCTCTATATAGGTAAAATGTTTTAACATATAAATAAATAAATCAAAAAACAAAAAGTTAAATTTAAAATTAAAAATAATAAATAGTTAAAATAAAATTTTTTATTTTTAGATACGTTTGTCCAATTTGTAACTTTTATTTCGATAATACTTGCCAATATATTCTTCACATACGAATTTGTAGGTTAATCAGAGATGCGAAGAGAATAGAATTAAATCGAATATTGAGGCGCAACAATCAAAATTAAGGAATATATTAATGATTGATTATTTTAAAGATTTCAATGAAATATATATGATTTAATAAGGATCTCATTGTTTTATAATTTACGAAAAACACCTCAATGACAATTTCGACTAATCACAATTTTGTAGCTATATTATTTATACTAAAAATGAATTTTGAAGAAATTATATACTACATTAATAAAACCTATTTGTTTTTAATTTACAAATTGTATATATTAAAATAATTTAATTTAATAATTAATAATATATTAAAATAAATTTATTATTAATTTATTTTATAGAATAATTTGTTTTAAAATGAATAGAAAATATATCACAAAACAATATTTGTTTCATTTCAAATAAATAATATCTACCTTTTTTTTTATAAATTTCATTTTTAAACAGATTTTTTATGTTTTCTGGTAATTATGAAAATTTATTTATTTACTTGGTTAATGTCTTCGGGACGCAGTTTGTACTGTCTAATAACTTTTTCAGTATTTAAATCAAAGACGTTGAGGGCGTAAGGACATGCTTGCTTGGTGGTATTCCCGATACCAATTGTACCGGTGTCGAGGACCCATAGTCTGTCGCATACGTCAGCGTGAATTCTACAAATGCAAATATTTTTCACTAATCAATAGTTTAATAAAGTAATTAATAATTTATAAAAAATACTTGTTCACATTAATAAATATTTTATAATTTGCTAATTTTAGTTGCAATGATTATTTTTTTTATAAAAAAATGGAATTTACTTTTACGAATTATTTAAACAAAGAATAATTCTAATGGAGAATGGTTTGATAAAACAAATATCATTTTCACATAAGTATTTATGTAATATATTTCTTTAAAAGAGAAGAGTTCTTTTCAAAGAAAAAGGAAAATTCAATTCTATACCTGTAAGCGGTAGTGAGGCCAGTGCCACAAGCTCCTGCGGTGTTTTGAGCCCAATTAGGCCAAGGCGTTAATTTCGGGGAGCCTCCTCGGTAACTGTCCAGCGATATGTAATTCAACGTGCCTGGTATGCCTGCAATTAAAATAATTAAAGCATAATAGCCGGTGTCGATTCAGAAAACACAGCACAAGCGAAAATTTATATTTACTGTTTCAAAATCACCTTTACCACATTTCATCCGCGACTCATGCCAGCGCATTTTTTGTTTTAACGCGTTTTGTTTTCGATGATTTATTTACCTAAATTAACACAATTTAATTAAAGTTGTTGTTTTTTCAAAAATAAAACTTTTACTTTGTTATTATTACAAAATACATTGTTTCTAATTTTCTAAAAAATGTTACAATTTTTGAGTAGACTGTTTTATTTTATTTTCCAAGTGCATATAATGTTTGTAAATTGTGTTCATAAAAAATGTTTGCTTAACGGTGATTATTTGACCTGGAAAAATAGAATATATAATTTTACGACCAAGATGAAGTACGAAGGTGTGAGGTTTATTGTTTAAGATATTGTAAAGGGAATACCGAAAAATAATCTTCTGCGACTTTTATAACTGCGATTTTATTGAGAACACTCCCCGCTTAGTTCAGTTTTTTGAGCGAGTTTAAATGCTCTGCTGTATAATGTGTGTTTTAATGTTTACAAGATTTTAAACGATAATGAGTTAATTTTTGGCTGATTTAAAATATGGGTCAGGTATGGAATTTAGTTATATACTTTAGACCGTGGGAATATTGAGATATATAATTTTGAGAGAACATTATAGTAATTTTATTTTAAAGAGTATTTTTGAAATTATCATGTTTTTAAGTATATCATGTTTTTAATATGAAGTTAATAAGTAAATTTGTAAGTTTTAATCCTAATTTGCTACTCTGTATATACAATTAATAATTATTATATTTAAAACGTTTAATGTGAAATAAATAAATAAAGATACAATCTCACTCATTTTTTCTTTGTCTATTAGTTACGATTACGATACGCTCAGTGCCTTTTTTTTACCATTTTTAAATTACGAATTCTGTTCAAATTCAAATATCGTACATTTATACAGTTTAAAATATGTATAAATTTAAATATTATAAATGCTTACAGTTACTAAACGTGTTTAAAATTGCGGATGGCTTCATTAAAATATTACAAATAGAACAAATGTTTGCCGCGGCATAAAAAATTTGCCGAAAAACAATGTTGGTTATTTCGATTCATTGAGGGGGCTGATCCAGAAAAGAGAAGGTGGCGCGCGATGTCGGAGATCATGGCATTTCCTACACAACGGCTTGGCGTGCGCCAACGCGTACAATGCGAATGAGATGGAAACGGAGAACAAGAGTACGCGAGAGGAACGGAAAAAAGTAGAAAAGGGGTCTGATGAATGAGCTTATTCAGAGTGAGTGAGTCGGATTAGCGATAGTCGGCTAAGTCTATTCAAACGCGGCTTGTGATTTTCGGTGTTTTTTCGAACCGGAAGCAGCCCAGACGAACCCGAGAGACGAATTTGGAACCGACTTCCGCTTCCCTGGACCAATCACCACCATTGATGGAGCTTTCGTTAACTTGCGATTTCCGTTCACTTTCTCGTTCGAATCGTCTTTGATTTGGGTTTGACGGACTTCCAGGATGCTGTTTCTTCATTTTGATCAGAAACCTACTACTGAAGAACCTTTAAACACCTTCTCGAAATATTAATTAATAAAAATATATAAAATTGATTGAAATATTAAAAAAATCTTTTTATTTTTCATTTCATGGTTGGCAAATGTTTAAATTTAATCTTAATATAAATAATTAATTATAATATGAAATAAAAAATATTTGTTTCTATGAATAGTGTTTTTGCATTGTTAATCGGTATTATTTTTAATTAATTTCTTTTTTTTTTGCTGTTCCAGAGAATAAAAAGAAAAAGAAAATTTAGAAACAGAAGAGAAGGTAAAAAATAAATAAATTGACAGACATTATTTTGATTTTATTACAAAAAAGGTGTAAGTGTATGTGAGATTTCAAACATACGGCCCAACGTTGGCAAAGAAAAGAAAATAACCGACAATATTTAATCGTCGTGTGAGAGCTGCCAAATAAAATCTCAACACAGTCCCAACGATTGGTCCCAACGACAACACTGTGCCAATACTATGCCAACACTGTAACAATACTGTGCCAGTGTTGATTACAATCGTTGTTTACTATACTGGAACTACGTTCAATGGCTTTTCACTCCGGTTAGAAACGGTTCCCGAGTGGAAAAGAATAGTCTGGATTAAGTATGGATATCGTCTGGATGATCAGTCTGGCAATACTCTGACTACCAGATGTTGAAAATGATCTGGATACAGTCTGGATATACAGTCTGGATAGAGTCTGTATAAAGTCTGTATAAGGATCGCTATACAGACTGTATATGCAGACAGTATCCAGACTTCATTCAAGTAATATTCAAAAAGTTAATCACTTGCCCGCTGCGGGATTTGAACTCCAGACCCCCGGAATATGAGTCGGAGTCTCTAACCATTGAGCTACCGAAGACTCATGTCATGTATTACAATCTTTTCAATGTTCTTCTGGGCGCTACTCCGTCAGGCAAATAAATTCTCACTGCGCTATCAAATTAGGTGCAATTCAATAT
>JABFPK010001455.1:0-11735 GCA_022817445.1 Habroteleia sp. ZL-2020
CCCTGAAACGGGATTCGGGAAAAACCGGAGCACAACGTTGCTACTGTCATGATATACCAAAATGCAGTAAAAACAGGAATTTGAAATACATGTTTTATATTTCAACTCAATATTAATATAATGTTTGAATTTTATTTATATTTTAAATATATTAATTAATTAAAGAAAATGCATTTTTTAATTGTCTTCATATGTTAGCTTTGTTAGTTTTTTAAAGATGTAAACCTATTTTTTACGCTTTTAAATTATTTATTTGTTAGTTTTTTTAAAAAAGTAAACTTATTTATGCGTTTTAATTATTTGTTTGTTAGTTTTGTTATTTTTTTAAAGATAAAAACCTATCTTAACATAAATATGTTTTATATGAATATTCGTATTTTTCCATTTTTCCGGAATTTAATTCGATATGACATGACAACGGCAACGCTGTGCTCCGGTTTTTCCCGTATCCGGTTTTTCGTTTCCCGTTTTAGGTTGCGAATAGACACGTCCTAAAAATTATCATATTTTTATTTTTACCGTATCAGCACTTATTATATGTCTATGATTATGCCATGTCTAAATATTACATTTTTTTAAAAATTTTTTAAAATTTTTAATTAAAATAAAATGTAATTAATTAAAGTATTAATTATTTACATAATTTATTTATATTTAATTTATATTTATTTATAATTATTTATTATTTACACAGGGAAAAATAAAATACTAAATCATTATTCTCTTTCAATACTGAAAACCGAAAAAGAAACACTGAACATATAAGATAAACAAAATAAGCCAAAGCATTATCTGTCTTTGCCTATGTATAGATATGCCTTCATCTCCATATATTTATATGCTCAGTTTTTGTTTGTTCTTTTCTCTTGTTTTTAGTCGTGAAGTTATACGGATTCAGAATTTTATTTTTTTCCATGTAATATTAAGAGTTATTATAATATTATACTATACATATATATATGACAGCAATATAAATATTTACTGTATTACTTTGAATATATGTGACTTTTGGATATTTATGTATACAAGGTATTTGTCAATATAGATGCAAAAAATATTGAGTTGATTATCCCCCATCCATTATATTATATTATCATTATATATATTATATTATAATTATTAAATAGAAAAATATAAAAAAAACTTCAATAAATTAATAACGTAATAATTTATAATTTTTGTTTCTATACATAGATTCAAATGTTTTTATATATAAATAAATTATTACATTTTAATATTTAATTATTAAATGATTTTAGGCATACATGAGCACATTATGTGGGGAGCATTTTTTGCCGGTACAGCTGGTTTAGGTTATTACAAATATATTAATGCCAGAGATAGTGAAAAGGCAGCTGTTACCAGAGATTATATTATAAGTCATCCAGAAGACTTTATCCAAGCTCGTAAGTTCAGTTAACTTCTTTATAAAATAATCTATCATACATTAATATATTATATATAAATTTGTTTTTATACTTCCAGCACCTAGAAAAATTGCCGATTGTTTCGACGAGTGGTATCCAATTCGTTAACTAATAAAATAAATAAGCTTGTAGATATTTATTGTTATTCTAATCTTCATTTTTCATCAAGATGCAAACAAGGATTCTAAATGAAAAACAGTGGATAGTGGTAAAAAAATGTATTATTCAACAAATAAACTTATATACACAAATTTATTTAAACCTAGTCATTGATAATAGGAGTTTTGAGAATTTGAGCAAATGCATGGGTCAGATCGAAAATATGAGTGCTCATTTTCTTCCTTATTTTAGTATTCTACATAAATGTGTAGTTTTTTGTTAACAACGAGTACAACAATCAAATTCTTATTTCAATTAAAATTCATCATGTGGAATTTAACATAAATAAAGATTTAATTTCAAGCTGACATTAAAATTTAATATGGAATAGTGTTTGATAACAACGAAGACAATAACAGTTAAATGAAAAATGTCTCTAAAATAATATAATAATCAAAGTAAATATACTGCAATGTGCGATAAAATAATAAAATGCATTTAAATAATCGACCGCTTCTGTCTTTCAACAATGCTTGGACACTCAATCATAACTAAATCAAACATTTGTCCACAAACTGCTTTCCCATTCAACGTTTTTCAGGCTTCACCATATTGTGATCTCGAAGGACAATGACTAGTCGTTGAAATTGGTCATTGAAAACAACATCGAATAGTCATTTACATTAATTCAAAAGCTAAATCGGAACTGGGAATTTGTCTTGAAAAGAAGCTAAATGTTTTGGTGTCAGTAATAATGGATGCCGCATTGAGGCAATACTTTTTTGTTTTAACGGCTCAACAAATTTTCCTTTTATTCTGAGATTTCTTCCTTATCTTCATCTTCTCTTTCGGGTGCATAATTATCATTTGCGATTCCTGTTCCCCTGGCATCACCAAGCCATGGATATTTGTTTGGGCATTCCTTACATGTTTCCAAATATCTAAATAAACACATTATTATTTTATAAAATATTATTCAATAATTATTTTAAAAACAAAATTCTAAATAAATTATTATTTTCTAAAATATCATGCAATAATAATTATATTAAATACAAAATTCTATGATTAAAGAAAAATAAAGTACCTGACTGCGGTGAAATTAGTGCCATCGGGTTTGAAATCTAGAGCACACTTTTGGGCATTATTACATGGTGGCCCAGGCAGATTTTCCTTCCTTTTGCAAGACCAACCTTCGTAGTTGTGAAGGGAATTCAGTGGTTTCGGATCAGTCATCCAAGTCAATGCCTGAGTAGCAGTTACAAAGTATACATCTGGCCTAAAAATTGTATAAGGAAGTAAGAATTAGTAATCAGATTTTCATTGAAATTTACTTATATTTCATTTAACTAATTGTAATGTGTTTGGATAGATTGTTAATTTACTAACAAAGTTATCGCCCAGTCTAAGAATTTGGCCAATCCGCGTTCGAGTTCTTTGATTTGGAACCAGTTTGTATGGAAGGGCATCATATAAGGGGCTCTGTTCTGTTCGTAGTACCGACTGAAATCTTCCTGCAACCACTCGAAAACTTCTTCCGGATCGTGATTGTGAAGAACACATTGGTCTAGATAAGGACAATGTCCTCCTTCGTAACTCTCAACGTAGTGAGCATTTAATGGCAACTCCCAAACACCTATAAATTAAATTTCTATGTAAACATTGGCATTTCTATTTTTTATTTTGCATGTCCAAAAATAGTTTCTATTTTACTTTGCATTATTTAATTAAATTATTATTTTATGCAATGAAAACATTTTTACTTAGAAGAAATAATAACAAAGCATTTTACCAGGAAAGGATTTAGTTGGACAAGTGCCAGCTTTGCATTCATGGGGAATTTTGAAATCAAGTGTATAGGGCCAAATAGGAGTTTTGAGTGGCGATATGCCAATACTGCTGTCATAAATATATCCAAAGTCTTCCAGCACTTTGTACTGAGTGTTTCTTCCTGGCTTCAAATATGGCGCGCGCATTCCCACAACCTCGCTTGGATTGATGTCACTGAAATGTTTGAGGATCTCACGCATTCCAATCATTTCACCAGCCCATTCTTCGTAGCCTTTGTCTTCTAGACCTTTTTGCAATCTGCAAAAAATTTGTACTTTATTCCATGTATCTAAAAACTGTTTACCTAATCTCATGATCTCCGAAATTAATATTATAAATATGCATCCTCTAAATCAGAATTTGCCTAATCAATCTTTCTAATAATTTTGCATTGATAAAAGTATTTAGCGTATTGTTTTCAATTTAGTTTTGTATTTTAAACAATTATTTTAAGCTTTTAATATTGATTTTTAAATCGACATGAATATATAAAATATGAATATTTTAATTTTAGTTAAAGATTCTAAATAACATTTTACCAAATATCCTCTATAAAATACGAACGTCTTATAATGTCTTAAGAATGTCGATTTTAAGACTAGGCTTATAAATTTTTCCAATTATAAATAAAACCTTAATATGCAATATAAACGTTTTACTCTATTAGATCTGCTTCTCAATATAATTATTATATTTGTTGTCTATTTTAATTAAAATTTCTTCTAAGTAAAAATCAATAAAAATGCAACCGAAAAAATGCTTACGAAATTGTTTCAGTTGCAATTTCATGACCGTCGTGTGCCAAACTTTGAACCATGTTGTAGTTGCAGTATTCATGGGATATAAAGAAGGTTCCCTTCAACGGACAGTTGTTCGGGTTGAGTCTATCCTTGGAAAATATCTTTTGATAATGGTCGAAATTGTTGTGGTTGACAGCACCGTCAAAAGTCATTATGATCATCTGTGGCGTCTGCAAATAAATGGCATTTGCATCAGCAGACGTAATTAAATAAATTAAAAGTTCGAATACAAGTTAATCATCGGACTCGAGATTAATGTCACATTAAATAGCAAGCTGTGAAAAACAGCGGAATACGTAAACAGTTTTTGAAAATACCAACAACATTCAAAGCGTTTAGAAATAAAATTTGTAGTCGCCGGAACGGTTATGTAATATGCCATCGGTAAAAAGCAAAGAAAGTTGATTTATTTACTTCTTCTGATCTGAGTCCGCCAGGAATGATGGTGCCGTCCCTCGAGCAGAAGCAATAAGGCAATTTGCATTTGGACGTGTCGCACCTCTCGGCCAGGTCCGTGGGTGGTTCGGTTACGGGGGCCGGCGCTGCGGCAAAACATTTGGATAGCAGAAGAACCAATGACGAATGTTAAAGACTTAATGTATTCAGACAAAAGTACGCCGAGAAATGCGTGAATCGACGTTTAATAAAGATCACGCGGATCCTTAAAGTCACATTAAATAGAGATACTTAATGGTATTCAGAAAGCAGGTATGGTAATCGACAAATGCTAATCCACGCGACATACATTCCGAATATATCATTTGATTATTTTCTGTTTAGTTTACAATTTGTTAATACTTTCACAAGTGTATCGGATATGGGATTCACGTATTTCATCACATCCATTAGTTTCTACGTTTCCCAACTTCTGTGGTCTGATACTCACTTGTTGGAATCGGGCCGCATCTCGCCTCGTTTTTGAACGTACAGAACTTGCTAATATCATCGAAATGTAAACCAGACGGACAACGGTTCAGATAGGGATAGCCATCCACACACTAAAATAAACGGAAGTTCTTTTATTCTCAACTCAGAATCAATCCGGGGCGATTAACATTTTATGCCTCGCCGAGAAAGACTATAAATAGAGTTCATTTATTCTCTGGAATCTGAGATGTGCATTACTTTGGAATATAATACTAGTTGTGCTATGACCTTAATAATTAAATGTAATATTTAGATATCAATGGTTCAAAAGAACTTACAATTTCTTCTTCAATTTACAACAATTTGTTTGACTAACTTTTTCTCTTGTGAAGATTAATGCAAGACTTTTGAATTTAAATAATGATCAACGAAGATTTCAATTAGCGGTACTCTAATGGGATTATAATTTTGTTTATAGGTCACATAACGTTATCGAAAGAAGTGTACAGTTAGATATAATACTGTTAGATTTCTACGTTTCTTAATAGCTAACGCAACGAAGTAACGATTTCATTTCATCATGGATTTTAACTTTTTTAATGATACACATGTTAATGGAAAAGAAGTAGTCTGTGCAAGATTTGTCTTCTTTGATCAATTGAACATTTTTTTTTCATTTTTTCACTGCATCTTGAAAGTATTGATCGCGCACGGCATATTTACATAAATTTCTCTAAAATTTTATAATTTGTGTTTTGGAAGCTCAAGAACGATCAATACTTTGAGCAAAAGCCTTTCTTTTTCTTTTAAATTTATTAAGGCTTTTTATTTGGAAATAAATCGATTAAGTCAATGAGTCACCTGGTAAAATCTTCGGCAGGTTGCAGGATCTGCAAAGTTACCGTTGCCTTGGCCTTCGGGACAAGTAAATTCCTCGTCTTTTTTATCTTCTTCCTTCTTTGTCTTTTGACCAGATACTAAAATAGTTAGATCAAATTAGTAAATATTTTTCAATGCTAATCAATTTGAATGAATGAACGAGAAAGAAAGAATTTTATAAACTCAACATTCTTATTATAAAAAGAATGATAATAATTTAGTTTACATATAAAACTTGAATTAACAGGTATAATACATAATTGTAAAAATGTTAAAAAGCAGAAAAAGAAAGTATATTATATATATTTTTTTATATAAATTTGTTTAATATCTTAGAATTTTATTGCAGTGACTCATAATTACTATTGTATTGATATTAATTATTATGATTATTTGTTTATTTTATATATATAATATTCTCCTGCAGAAAAGTGATTTAATTAAATGTAATGTAGAGACAAAATATTCCTTCGTTAGTTCGGTTGGATTTCTCGAATAGAGAAAGAGAGTTGAACATAATTCTTGAACTAACGGTATAATTATAATTATCTCGTGGGAAAATGTTAGCTGAATTAAATTATAGTTTTTTAAATATACCACAGATTAAAATTCATATTTATAATGCCATATAGAATAAATTATTGAAAATGTTCAATTAAGAATTATTAATTAACGTCTAGATGAATACCTGAGATTGAAATGCAAGAAGACATTTCTTGTTACAATAAATTTAAATTATAGAATTTATAGAATTGAAATATATCGTCTAATTTAATCTTATTTGGTTCTCTTTACACCATAAAATGTTTTTCCACAAACATTAAGATTAATTAAAGCAGATTAATATTTCTAATATTTTATACCAAATTTATAACAATATCTGATAGCCTATATTTTCCCATATATAAATAAATCAAAAAACCAGGAAAGATTGCATACAATATTGTACCTTGAAATAATCAGAAACTAATTAAGTTGATGAATTATAAATTATTAATACCAGTACACGTATTAAAACAAGGCCGAATCAGTCGTTTAAAACTTCATCTCCTTATACTTCATGATTTCTACCAATTTAATCCACTAATTTACTATCATAGGAATCAATGGAAATTCTTCAAGGAAACGTTATGATTCGCAGCTCCGCGAGTCACTTCCCATTCCGAACCGAATCGCAACCGTTCGAGAAAGAAATGCACGATACATTATTCATTATACAAAGAGCTCCAAAATACTCTCTCTTTGCGGCACACTTGACCACTGGAATTGCGATTCTGCTTGCGGCTTGAAAAGCGGTTTTCGCACAGGCCCTTGACTATTTAGTGTGCACCTCTCGGTGGAACCAAAACGCGCGAACTCGGAACGACCAAAACACCCTGGCCACTTAGCTGGCGAAAAAAAGTAAATAACTGTTATTGCTAACAGTAAATTGGAAAGTGAAGGTGCGGCATGTATATAGACGTAATGACGTATGCAGCAGCTTACGAGGTGTCTGGGATATCACATACACTAACACCCGTTATGATGCAAAATTGAGAAGAACGAATTTGTCAGGAATGGAGAAACAATGCTTTTTGTACGGACGGTGCCAAATTGATACCATTTTATCTCTGCGCGAGTCTCCACTGCGGTTCCTCGCAAACAATTCCAATTAAATAATTCCAATTCGAAAATTCCAGTGACGAGATCAAATTTGTGGCAACGATCTAAGGCTCTTGGACAGAAAGACTCACCCGCGAGACACGCGGCGGTGCACAGCAGCACCGCTTTCTGGAACCTCATTCCTCCGGTCGGAAACTGGTCTCGGAATCGCAAACACAAGCGCACGTAAACAAGTCGCAGCAGGCGCCTCGTACTCGCACGAAACTGGTGGTGCGACTCGATTGCGCGGCTCCCTGGCAGACCCCTGAGCTCTTTACTGGCTTCGCGAAGTCACTCGACAGGCTACGAACTGCAGGAGCCGATTGGCTGACCACTTTCTACCTCCGTCTCAACGACCGAGAAAAGACGCTTTTATCGGGTACAAGTTAAATACGCATAAATTGCCCGCGACTGGACCCGACTACAGGATCATCTTCAGCTATTTTTTATAAGAAATAAAAAGTGTACAAAAAATTCCCCTCTTATCTCTCGATCCGCATTTTACTTCTCCCATTCTCGTTATTTTACTATTTCATTCTCTCATTTTTCTTCCCCTTCATCGATGTGTTACACTCATTCTTTTATCTTATACTAAATTCCACCTTGATACAAATATTTGTAGTAGATAAATGGCTTTGGAACGTTTTATCGATGTTGTAAAACCTGTTATGAACCTTTCGTAAACGTTTTATTAACTTTTTATAAACCTATTAAAAATAAACATTCGCATGGTTTCAGAATGTAGATGTTACGCCGGGGCAATTGCCTGGGTGTGTTTGAAGCATTTTTGTATTCATTTTAATAAATAAACGTCGATTTATCGTCGACGCCCTGTCTGTCGCTCAATGCACGGCTGATACGTTGTTCCGCCGACTTGTTCTCCTTTATTCTTTATTTCTTCTTATTATCAGCTTCTCGCGGCTTCCTTCTTTTTGCTTTTCCTCTTCTCCTCCAACTTTTCTTCTTTCTTTCGACACGCATTAGGTATGCCGCACGTCGTCATGTTACGTTTTTTAAATAATTAACGAGTAGTTATGTATTTCAAAACATCCATGTAATTTATTTCCATCAGTTTCCTTTCGAGTTATAATATGCGGGAAAAGTCGTATGTTTACTGTATTTATGTTCCGCGGCAAATATGCCGAGTTGACAAAGTTGATGAGCTGAAAAAGAAACTGAGCTATTAAAAAGGCCCGAAATTCACATTTTTTGTATTCTCGCTACGCCTTGTCAGAAGAACTTTCTTGTGACTTATTGAATTAAAATTCAAACGTTGGCTTTCGTTGTTTTTCAGACGTCCCTCAAGGTTAACAAATAACTAATGTTGAACGATGAATTTTGTCAAACCTTTAATCTATTCGCGAATATAAAAACAAAATAAAAATGCATTAAACAAAATAATTATTGTTTTTATCAATCTATCAATTTGTTGTAATTTTCATGTAATCTGCTATATTTTATCAATTTGCGCAAGTCGCAAATATTTAATTGCTTATTCATAATTAATGTTTGCATCGCTTAAATCTGAAAGTGCACCGCATGTATAAATAAAGATGAAATCCGTAATTGACGTCCAATTAGTTTATTTGAAAGAAGCCTGTGTGAAAGTGATATAAGGAGGTATCGTGTGATATAAGGATGTGTAAATTGAGTTAAATCAGTTATTAATTATTTAGTATTTTTAATGCTTTATTAATTACGAGATAATCATGCCGGTGTTATAATTCTTACTGCATATAGTTATTTTTATTTTTCTGAGTCCCACAACTGTCCGCATTCTTACTCCATTTAATGTATAATTTATTCGCTTATTGGATTCGATACATCAGATTCGTTTTCTTAATCATATATTTGACGATTTAGAGTTTATCTATATATAGAGAAAATATATGCTAATTTAATAATTGAACTGTTCACAGTATATTCTATTAGAAATTTCATTTATTTTCTGCAAAACTTAATGAAGAACTAAATGTTTTTTACACTTAGAAAAGAATTCATTTTATTTGATAATGGAAGTAAATTTAAAAAAAAACTATGAAAAATAAAATAAAAGTGTAAATTTGTTATTACTTAAGTTTAAATTAAACTTAATAATTTATTGTGTTTTACGCACATTGGGCAAAAGAGGCCCTCATTAGAAACATTAGTGTAAATTTTAATAAAAATATTAATAAATTAATCAATTTTATCACCAGTTTTCCAAAAATATTCTAAATAATATTACAATATAATATTGGAATATTAATTTAAGATATAATATTCCAAAAATATCTTAATAAAATTTTTCATTTTTAAATTATTTAAATTATTTTTATTTTTTGTATTACAGACATGTTTTATTTTACGTATTTAAAAAAAAACGTTAACAAAATTCAAAGTCAAATAAAAAAAAACGAATTATATTATAGGATTAAATTCTGAAAATACAATAAAAATAAAACTCTATAAATAGCTGTTCTCACAAAATTGGTCTTCAAAAGTAAAATTTTATTAAATGAATTGCTACATGTTTATTATAAAAGATCTTTTGAATTTATCTGATGTTTGCATAACTGAAACTTATGCAATATAAGTGATGTCTGATTCTGCCAAAAATTAATACATAAGATTTAATTTCAAGTTACCTCAAAGTGTATACACATTATACAATTCCGCAGGGAAATTTAACGCCTGGGTTTAATGTATATGGAATAAAACAGAAAGTTTCTTAAGCTTAAGCTAGTTAGTTAAAATTTCAACTAACTTGTATATGTATTACGAAGTTGTATGTTTTTAAATTTCCTTATATAAAAATATATTTCCAATGAAAGCTTGAAAATAACTGTCCCATGAAATTTATGTAAATTTTATTTCATTTAAGTTAATTTCAAAGGTATTAAGTGATTTACATAAATTATGTATGGACACGATGCAAATTTAAAATTTATTTTTATTTGAAGGAATAAAAATAAATAGGGAAAAAATAAATGATAAAACTAGAAGAATGACAGGGAAAAAAAGAATCGTAATAATATAAATTATTATCTTAAGGTGATGCTTAAAGTGTTAATTACTAGATTAGGGTATTCTTTATTTTTGCAAGGACCTCATCAAGGCTTGTTGTATGATTATAAGTTTCATTTTTTAAATTTTAAATATTCATTATTAAAAATTAATATAAGAGAGGTGTTGTGTGAGCCAGTAACAAAGTTGTTAAAATTAATATTTAAAATTTAAAAAATGAAACTTATAATCATACAACAAGCTCTGATGAGGTTCTTGCAAAAAGAACGAAACGTTGGTAATAAATAAATATTACAATTTACAATAAATCCCAAAAAAGTTTTTATTGTTCCTAAGGGTCCCTCACTCTATTATTATTTAATAAAAAGGAACGTTTTGGGCATATTGAGAATAATTATTTAATTAATTATTCTCTCATCTAATTAATTCTTTATTTTTATTGAAAAAATAATGAATTAACAGTTGTAATTGATTCATCCGATTCTTGTAACGTGAGAGAATTTTATAAATAAATAAAATTAAATTTGTATGCAAAATGTTGACCTCAGTGACACAACGCGTTTTTGAGGTAATAAAAAACGCGTTGTGTCACTGAAGTTACAATTTTCAATAAAATTTAAATTTTATTTATTTATAAAATTCTCCCACGTTGCAAAAATAAAATGAATCAATTACAGAAATTGATTCAATATATTTTGAATAATATTTAAAAATACACTAACTCTGTTATAGCAGACTTTAAGCATCATCTTAAGATGATGCCAAAAACGACATTATCGACATTACAGATTTTCTAAAATGTGATGAAATTAAGAAACAATAATTCATTCAAGGACTTAAGCGCCATTTTCTTAATTCTTTACATGTTCCAAAGTAAAAATATTATAATTTTGATACGAAATAAAAGTAAGAGGGGTAATTTTGTTTGTGAGGTGAGAAAAAAATGAAATTACTTCTCTTGTCGTCATTCGATTGTGAAACAAATAACTTCTTCTTCTTCTTTTATTTGGCTATGAGTAATATTACTCATAGGGCTATCGGTCGATAATGTAGCGTATATTTTAATCATCCAGTTAGAACATTTATTTACAGCAGCATCTCTGTTTACAGTATGTAGGAATTGTTATAGTACTTCCAGAATTTATAAGTGTATTATTTTGTTTTATGTTAGTTGTTTCTACGATTC
>JABFPK010001456.1:0-11733 GCA_022817445.1 Habroteleia sp. ZL-2020
AACTATGACCCATTCGTCACAATTGGCAATCTACAAATTTTTCTGTATGGTTATTATTGAAAAAATATTCTGGAATTGGAATCACAATGTAACTCTACAGAATCTTTAAGTAAATGAAAAAAAAACAAAATATATATCAAAAAGATAAGGAATAACTTATACATTTCATATATATGTATTACAAAATACATAATATATAATATTATATAAGGAAGATAAAGTTTACTTCAATAGTCTATAAAATAAAAATAAAGATTATAATAACTTTTAGAGCAAACTTCTAATCAAATTTAGATTAAATGACATTATGATGAGTTATAAATTAAACGAAAAAATGTTTATCCATAACACTTTAATAGCATACATAAATAATATATAATTTTATTAGATAATTATCGATAATTGGCATCAATTCAAACATAAACAATTTGTAATAAAATAATATTTTATGAGGTAACATTGTTTCACTTTGATAAAAGCTAGATCTAAAAGTGATAAATTAGATGAATCTTTTTAGTAATTCTTTATCTAATAATTTTTAGCATAAACTTGTCTTATAATGTGTAACCCTATAATCATTAATCAATAATTTTCCATAGGTTTTAATTAACACGCTATTAATTAATAATTTGCTTAAATGAAAGTAGAAAGTTGATTAAATTTCTATCACCTTTTAATTAAATAAAGTGCAACATAAATTTTATATTAAATATAATAATATTTATTAGTATTTAATATAATAATATTAATAATAACATACATTTAATTTTTGTAAATTAATATTTTATACAAGTAGTGTTGCAGACTAAAATTATTATATTTAAATTTATTTATTTAACTTCTTCAACATAAATCAACGAAATGGGATTTGATTTAAATCAAAACTATATATAATAAATATTTATAATAATCTAAAATATTTGTCATATATTTCAAATTTGGCAAAAGCATAACATTCGAAAACTTTAGCAAAATAAAAAAAATGCAAGTCATGCTATTACAAATTATTTATCTTAAAATACACATACATACTCGAATAAAAAAATGTATAGCATTTTCCCCCACTCCAATTTAAATCGCCATGTTACTCCCGTTTAACAACCACGTTGCTTTTCATCGAAACCTCGATCGCAAAAAATATCACAAAATGGTCCGCAGCGAGCGTTATGAAGTTATTTTTCATGTTCGTTTAATATTTCGTTGAAAAAGTGCGAGGTGCAATTATGATCGCGTATTTTCGCGGGCCGTCTTTGTTTTTGTTTGGTCATTGGTTCGTGCACGATTTGAACGCATTTGTGTGAGCGCGAACACGTATTTATATATACACATTCCACCCGACACGAAAGCTCCGAACGAGCGCGTTCGTCTTATCGTTCGAATCCCTGAACCGTAGATCTAATCGGCAAGTTTCCGTCTCATGCACTCCTTGGCGCGCAACGCAAGTCGGTGGCAGCCTACATTCGATCGACAATATGAGCCTGGCGACATTTACACGCTAACGCGATGGACTTTCGAGGGTCCACACGCGAACCAATTTAAGCCCCAACGCCACTTTTAATGCCCGTAAATACGAATTGCGAAAAGGCGAATTGCAACTGACGCAGTAACGACTTAAAGGGTTGCCATTGTTTATGGCAAGTCTAATAAAATATATTTGAAATTGTGCTGACCTGAGAAATCGATCGAATGTGATCAGACGTTATCCTACTTTGAATATTTTCTAACATAATCAAATTTGCTTAGATCTAACTTCGGAACGGATTAGGTGGAATATGATATGATCAAATTTGTTCTAGATTAATTTAACACGTACAAAATATGTGAGAGTTACACCAATTGTAGTTAATTCTATTCAATTTATGTTAGAATAAAGATATCTGGATTTTATATAATTTAGATAGTTGCATAAGTCTGTATATATTTTTATATATAATTATACTATTTATTATTAATCAATAAATTAAAAAAAAATATTTTATAATTATAATTTAAATATGTGTTGGGACTATATGTTTACTACACTCATATTTAATACAAATTCGAATCTAATCACGTCTACAGTGAGGTTTTCTTAGATTTCGTCAGATCAGATTTATTCTGCTCTAGATTGTAATTTTAGAGGTCAGATCTAAGCTCTAACTCTAAACGTCTAACCTTAAATCCGACTACGTTATGCATTTAGAATTCGTGTTTGACTTGATCAACACTAAATCAATTCAGATTAATTGCATGAAAAATTGGATAAGTTCAATATTATTTAGATTAGAAAAAAATCATTATTATTTAGAAAATAATTTGCAATCATTCACTTTTCATTAGCCAGATTAAATATAATTAAATTTATTTTATTCTAATTGTTGATGTAACGAAATAAAATAAAAAATAATCATATCCTCAATAATCAAATTATATATAGTGTAAAAAAAATTTTATTAAAAGTCATTATAACAAAGTGAATTGTAATGTTACATATAGTATTATAAAATTTACTATTCCATATCAAAAAATTCACAACATGTTTTATTCAAATAGATCACATAGAATGTGATCGCACTCATTGGAGTCCGATTTGTTATGTGAAAAAAATTAGATCAATCCCATTTAATTTTAGATCCATAAATGAGGCCAGGTATAATGGGATTTATTCCGGTTTGATTTCAAGTTTCAATTTAAATCTCGACAGCGGCCACTCACTTTTAATGCTCGTAAATACGAATTCCGAGAAGGTGAATTGCACCTGACGCAGAAACGACTCAAAGGGTTGCCGTTGTTTACTGCCGAGTCATGAAATTCGGTCGACATTCGCGGCGACGAAATTTCTGTGCTTCAAAATTGTGGTGCTCCACAATTTTACCAAAATTTACCACTGAATATTTTCGACGTAATCAAATATAATTATTGTACAATTAATTCGATTAGCTGGCAATATTGATTCACTTTTTTCGACAAAATTCCACCGCGATGATTAACAGTTTAACAATAAATCGATGCGATAAAAAGTAATAGACTTTTTTGTTACGTCTGTTACATAGGTCAATAACAAAAACCACGCTATCAATTTTTATCTGTGTACACGCAGAGAACCCTAATATAAAAATGCAAATAAGGTTTTTGTCAACAAAACCTCGGCAGAGATTTGATCTGATTTTTCTATGTAAATGTGTAATTTGCTTTGCCATGTTTAATTTTATTTAATACTTCAATTATTTAATATTAAAATTAAACCTTCCATCTAATGATCCACTACAAATATCATTTCTTAACATAATATCTTATTATGTAATCAAACAAACTGATTATTTGTTTGATAAAATCATTAAATAATTTATTTTCTTTAGCATAATTCTTTGAATTCTTCGACAAATTAATTCCAGAATTGTGAAATTTTAAATTTGACTAGTTATATTGTTTATGAATTTTATAACAGTATTAAATATAAAAATCAAACCTAAAATAATTCAAGAAATTTTATCTGAATGCCCAAGTAATATAGAATCATAAAAAATATTTTTCGTATAGTGTTATCTTATCAGAAAACAGATTTAAACGTATTTTAAAAAAATTGCACTTCCAGCGGAACGAATGTATTAAAATACCAACCGACGAAAATTGTTAATTTTAATAAATCAAGGCAGAGTTATCAATGACACGAAATCCGGACGATTAAATATATGTGAACATTTTAATTTACTTAGAACAATAATTTATTCGACTGCATTAATCCGAAATCGAAGCCTACGCCCCTTAATCTGAATTTCAATAAATAAATCGTCATAGCAATCGTTCCGCGCCGAAACTCATTTCCGAGCCACGTTTGATGTTAACAAGAGCGATGCAATACCGTATTATTCTTTTGCATAATTAGTCGACTATCTTCATGATTTAACAATTTCGCGGATCTCTGAGTACATACTCGTGGGATTCGCGCGCATTAAATGAGTTTGAGGTGACTGCACACGAATACGCAAATCCAGGAACACAAAATACACCTGGGTTCACCTACAATAATGTATATCTAGCTACTCTGCAGTCATATTGCAGTCCCAGCCGTTGCCAGATTTTCTCTACGCTCGCTCGCTTGCATACGTACACGTAAATACACAAACTTAAACAGCAGCGCCTAAATATTAATTGCATACGCAGTGGCCGAAGATTCGATTAAAATAATTTCACTTCAAAACAACTACCATCGATCTCTTCTTCAGTTGAAAATTATCCATTAAATTCTTTTTAATTGGTATTTAACAAATGCAAATGAAAGGAAACGCTTTTTCCGTCGGTTCTTATTTAATCACTGAGTTTGCAACAAAATGGGTTGGTATTAATGAATAATCTCACAAACTTTTGCGCTACGTTCATAACAATTATTCTACGATTAAATAATAATAACATAAATTAAACTGCAAAATAAGTAGTAAAATAGTCGTATTATTATTTTCTAGATTTTTCGGGCTATTGAAAACAAACTAAAAATTGTATTAGACAATACCCTGGTAGAAATGAAATCGGGTTGGGATCACATTATAAACGTGGCCCTGGTCAGGATGAACCATGGTAAACAGGATGACAGTTTTCCTTGTCGGGCCCACACTAGGTTCATAACATAAAATACATCATGCTCCAAAAGCGCATGTAATGCCGGGCAATTTAGTGGCCCCGAGCAGAACTGCCCTCTAAAGGGCCGTGAAATAGATTTACTTAAGGGGCCATGGATGAATACCTTAAGATAATCATAAGACGGTTAATTAATTTGAACCTAATAACATTACCCTATCAGGCCCATCTTATCACCAAACGTGGTTAAGAAAATAGTCTTCCCGATCAGGGCCAATCTTATGCCTGGCGTTACATGTGCATATGGGGCCCGTACTGGTGACGTGAATACTAGTTCAGGGACATGTTTTAGCCCGGTCTAAATTTCTACTAGGGTATGGTAAAAATGATTAAAAGTTCTAGAAATATTTAATAACACATGTCCCCAGTAGAAATTTAGAAGTGGCTAAAAAATGGCCTTAACGAAAAACCTGGTGACCCTATCGGTCCCTGAGATAGTGTTCAGATCGGGCGCTATATGTGTATGTATTGGTCGACAAAGATGAGGCCCAGATCGGAAAAACCATTATTTATTTATTTTTTTATTTAAGGAAAACCATTATAGCACCTTATAGCTGGTTGCAAGAAAGAAAGACTGGCTCTTTCCATAAAAATTATTATATTTCATAAAATGGCAAGACTGTTCTGGGCCATCCCAGCGCCTGCCATTACATTCAATTTCGGAACCCAATATTACTAGCCCGTTTAAAGCCCGATCAAAATATCGTTCTCAATACTCAGTTTTGTTTTCCTTTTAAAGTTTCCTTTTATGAGGCAGATCAGGAAAACCTGTTATCGGGCATTCTTTCTCCGTCACAATTCTGACATGGAATGCCCGATTGAATTTCTACTAGAGTTAGTTCCCAATTGTCCGAGAAATCTAGAAAATATGATAGAATTTTAAAAATGATTTTTCTTCGTGTATAAATCGGAAATGTAATATACGAATTATACAAAATAAAATATTTATTTATTTTATAATAATTATAATAAATAAAAAAGAAATTTTTTCGTGTTAATTTAATTATTATTAAAATTATAGTGATAATTTCTTCAAAATATTACTTTTAATTATATGATAATAATATAAGCTCATAATAAGTTTATTTATTCTTTAAAATCATGAAAGATAATAAAAACCATTAATTGATGACTATTAAATTTGACAAATGCTTATAAGAAACAACTTTTTTTCATTTTCTTAAAAATTGACTTTTTAGAAAAGTATCCTAATAAAAACTAATGCAGGTACATTAATAAAATAAATGTATTAATATAATTTATATTTACTTAATAGATTAATAGAAATTTAAAAAAAAAATTGAATATGAATATGTAAATTTCAGATACGTATGAATTTTATTTATTTACACAATTAAAATAGTTTAATTCTTAATTCTCAATTACCAAACAGAATATTACAGAATAATAAGAATTTAGATAAAGCTTATATTGAAGATCAATTACATTTAATTTATTTTGCAGTAATATTATTCAATTTACGTAATTTATTTAATAAATTAAAATAAAATTTTATCTAATCGGCAATGAAAGACGAAATATTTATATAATATATAAGTATTATAAAATTATAATAAGAAAAATCAATTCTATTAATGTCTACATAATATATATCGCTTCGAGCTAAATCTAGATTGAAAATGTAGTATGCATACTGGATTACACAATGTAATTTATAAATTATAGCATAAAATAATATTTAATATGAAGTTCGCATAATTTAGTTTTCATTACTGTTGGAAGAAATTTACAGTTAAAACTCTTCATTTCACACATACTGTGAACTTAAAATAATCCTAAAAATCAATTACATACAAAATCGCAAACAGAATCATATATCCTATTTATGCATATAACATCTGAAAATTGCATATGCATACACATAAACAAAACGCATGAGCATTTGAATGTCATTTCTACTTTTTAAAATAATTCCGGGTCTCGTTTGAAACGGCACCAATTTACCGTAAATTAAGGACTCCTTTCAAGTATGCGAAAAAAATTAAATTACATAAATAACTCGATTATATGATAAATATTTTACTCGCGACAGAACTTTATTAAATTAAATGTTCCGAAAACGTAACATTTCTCGAAATTTCATTTGCCGAAACTACAAACATCATTATCCATTTTGCCTGAAATATCATTGTACTTTGTCAAGTATAAAATATATACATACAGACAAACATACACATCTCGGCATAATTAACTAGCAAACAAAGATAAACCACACCAAGTTATTAATATTAATTTCGTCACATCTTCAGCATTAATTTATTCTTCTTATGCTACTTACGTCACTCAAGAAATAAGCAGCATGAAATTGATTCGCGAGCTGCAATTACAAACAAATCATTCTTCGAAAATGACACAATCCCTCAGGCTTAGAAATAGCAAGGAGAACGAACAATTTTTTTTTTTTTTATCTTTTTGATACTTTCTGTTTGCTCTAACTCGGGACGCCAATTGGTAACGAACGATTCGTTCATACGTTGCTACGAAATCGCGCTTCCAGAGCATAACGTATTTGTATACGTATTACCATGTATTTACATAAAAATTGCTGGAGCATAATAATATCATTTCAACGGAAAGGTAACAAATTTTCGAATTTCCTAAAGAACGAGCAAACATCGTAAAAACGATAAATACACTTTTCAAAAACGTCGGATGAAAAGTCGAACTTGTCTTCAAAATACAAATGTAAAATGTTTTCTTAAGGTACATTTCTCATTTGAATGCTTGATGTGTCAATGTAGATGAATTCGGCACAAAAAACTAAACTGAAATCATTTGTAATTCAGAAAATTTCGTAATATGAAAATGATCAATATTAATTTTGAGACAAGAATCTCGATAATTTCATTTCCGGAATGTCGTATTCCCTATATTTTATTCCAAGCTGAAAAGTAAAATGAGAAGATTTGGAAATAAAATATGAAGACTATAAAAGGGGAATCTGAAATTAGAAGCATTCTGACTTCTAAAGATATAAATAAACTCGAAGTTTCGAGATTTTGTAGTTGTACATAAGCAATTTCTGTTTGTTCTCCTCAAAAAGTCATAATAAATAGAATTTTTGTAATACTTTATGTAAAATATTTTCAAACATGAATAGTTCCTTTGAAGATTAAATAAAGACTCTGAATTGTGGATGAAAGTTGCAGGGGTTTGAAGCATTTTTTAAGGAATTTAAATTGCATTTTGAAGATGTTGATAATTACGTTTTCAAGTGACCGAGGCGAAAGAAGCTCGTTTTTTCGAACATTTGGCAGCTTCTTTTTGGAGACTGAAATATTATCTTCCGGATTTTCTGGTTTAAATAAGCTGCGTCTCGAAATTTGTGTCTTCTCAATACTCGAGGGTTGGCGATATTAGTTTGCCGAGTAATATTTACGATCCCTAGTCTTTTGGTACCACGCGGCGCAATATCCGCGAGTTATAATATCGAGTTCAATGACAAAGAAATATATCTACGACTTTTAAGTCTACCTAATGTATTTATTATGTTAAAACGAAATGTTCGCAGACAAACTTTCGGTTTCGTGACGTTTATGTTTTCGTACGCGATTTAACGTGAACTAACTCGACTCACATTTTATTTCAATATTTGAGTTGAAGGTTTAATTTGTATATCTTAGGCCATCTTTCTGATTAAACGTACAAAATTCAATTTCACCTTTTCCTTACATGCCACAAAATTACACCTAATTATTCAACGTCGTTATAATTATTCGCGTGGAGAATGATTTTCATACACTGAAAAATGATTGTTTTCCAATGATAAATTTTTGTTTTGCCATTGAAATATATCGATATATAATATATCGATAATAGCAGAATTATTTACAAATAACAGATATTTTTCAAATTAAAAATATATTTTTTAACCAAAATTCATCAATGTGACTACGTTGCTGTCAAAACAGTAATTTTTTGTAGTTATATTTTTCGTTATCAGCAAGTTGTCAAATGTTACTAAGGTGAAAATAATTAAAATTAACTAGTTATTGTTGCTTGCGATTTATGAACTCCTGAATATTAATTGCAATTGTTTGCAAATTCGATTAGTTCTCCGGCGTAAAAATGCTGCAATTTATAAAATTAAACGAAACTTCGCTGCGCAGTTTTCATTTCGAGATATTATTAAGTGCCGGCAAAAAATGCGAGACGAGTGCAAATAATTTCATAAAATGTGTTATTTTATGAACGTGAAAACTTTTTACACACCGAAACTTTGTAAAGGGTAATTTAAAGTATAATGCAAAGAGAAACCTGAATTCTGACGAGCTGAACTTAATAAATACTGTTACTTTGTATTTTTGTAGAATGACATTTTTAAATGTATAAAATAATTCTATTTTCTATAAATTAACACATTAATCAAATCAAAGCAAAAGTTAAATGTAAATAAATATTTTGAATTCTTTTTAGAAACTTAATTTATTTTCTTCATTTTTCTCAATTTATAGTATTTTTTATTAATTGTTCTTAATATTTTGGCAATTTCGAATTTAAATGAAGAAAAAATTTTTTGATACAACCATCGTTTCTAGAAAAATAACAACATTTCACGGAATCACAAAATTTTTAAGGATGTATTTTTGATGAGTTATGTTTCTAAAGATCATTAAAATACATTTAAAAATTTATTTGGAAATCGAAAAGTTTTAAATTAGTTTAATTTTGATCCATTTTAATTCTGCAAGTTAATCAAATAATTAACGCGATTTCTGATTATCGTTTACTGCAAAGTTTTGTGAATTTCGTTTATAAATTGTTAATGGCGCATTAACGCATGCTTTTTTAACACGATGATCATCAATTTATTTAATATTACGTTTCATCTCGTAATTTGAAAATAAAGTCAAGTTACTAAATAATATAAGGAGAATAATACAGCGGAAAACAAGCTTAAAAGACATGAGCGAAAATGTTGCCCATTATGAACGAGTTGAAATCTCCGGCTCGAAAGCGCGACCCTCCGTTTCCTGGTTTTCTGCTCTCATCATGGCCTTTTTACAATTCCTTTTTTACAATGATACCTCGTATCTTTTGTTTGCCCTTTCAATGCTCATATATACCGAATGCTTTCTATCCACTTGACACAATTTTCGTGTCTTATCGTATTTATTTGCAGTGGATTTAAAATTTCGTTTTATGAAAGACAAACTTTTAGAAGTACTCGACAAATTGCAAAGCAGCATTTAAAAAGACGGCTACGCGTTGAATAAACCGACGCGAGTGTAATTTTTTTTATATTTTAAATCAATTTGATTGTTGTACGATTAACGTAATTTAACGCAATTTTAGTGACAGGGGATTTCGAGATAAATTAAGGAAATGGAAGATAAAATACTGGGGATAAAAATAATGCATTGGAGAAACATTATGCCCAAGGTAGAGGCAATTAAAGCGGCTGTAATTTTGAAAAAAAATATTTTCAATTTGTAAAAAAAAATATATTCAAGATAGCTATCTTGCACATCATTTCCCGTGTTTTCCCTTCTGTTGTTTCGGTATAATTTTCATATATAAAATTGCACCAGATATTTTTAATTATTTATTTACTTGTTTGCCGATAACTTACTTTGAATCGAAGAAAGAAAACATTTTATTCGAAATCAATTATAAAAAATGCAAGGAACAACTTTTCCTCAAGCGACAAAAGTAGAAAAGAAAAAGAGAAGCAATTTATAAGTAGAAAAGAAAAAAATACTTGACAAAGAATCTGATAATAGGATCATGTTTTTTTTATTCAAATGATTATAGTTTAAAAAAAGGCGAAAAAATAGATGAAATTCATGTGTCAATTAATTAGATAAATTAAATAATACAGCGATTGCGAGCGGAAATAATTATTTTCGTTAATTATTGACACTACGGAAAGTTCGTACAAAATTACGGGACTTTCCTTTTTCCGCTCAAGTATATCTTTAACTACTCTTTTCATTCTTGAAGTAAACGTAGAAAACACAAAAAATCGAGTACTTTAAAGTTGGAGTATTTCACTTCCGTCGAGGTTTGATTAACAAACAATCAACTAGAGTGATTGGAAAAATCATCAGTTTCATGAGACATCAAAATCGTGCGCTTTTATCGGGTCAAAGGAACGGAGCAAAACGATAAAAAGAAGAAAGTCACTTCTGTTTATCTTTATGGAAATTTTAATAGGGGGAATCTTCGGGCTTATAACTTATGGATATAATATTGTAGAGATGAAAGTTGGGACGTGATTGAAATTTATCTCTTTATGACGTTTTTATGTGTTTCAAAAGTTTGTAACAGTTAATTGAAATTTATAATGACAAATTATTTTTTTTGTTGAATGTTTACTGCAGGATATAGAATATTGTAGCAGTCAATAATAATAGTAATAACTCGTATATTAATAATACAATTGTTTCAATTTTGATACAAATTTAATAAGAAAAAATTAATTAAATAGTGTATTTAATAAGTTCGGGATAAGCCGTCTAACCTTGAAATCTGTTTTTTTACGCATGAACAAATGGTAATGGCAACAGATGGCAAAATCTGCGCTATGAAGAAGAGAAAATTCTCCATATAGAATTCGAAATTGAAATTATAATTCATAATACAATAATATCAAAATGAATATAATAAATTATAACTTTAAAACGCTTCATCTTCCATTGTTTACGAATATATTAAAAAGTAATAATTTATAAAATGAAATTTAAATCGAATAAAAAATTATATACTGTATTTTAATAATAATAATGTTTTGTTATAAAAAGTAATATAATATGAAATCATTGTATATATTCATTCGATTTTTTAATATTTACGAAATTATATTAATTTTGTTCTTTATTTAAAAAATGTTATTACTCTCGTAATTATCTGATTTTATTGAAAATTGTTATTAGTAAATATAACGTAGTTGCTTGCGGTCATGTAGATATTAAAAATGAAATATGTCTTACGGTGCATCTTTAATAAAATATTGTATACTTTATTAGAATTTATGAAAAATTTTGCCGATATTTATTTATCAACAAACAATGCATTATAATAAAATATAATTATAAGAAGTAAATATCAAAACAACAAAAAATTCTAATTATATATATATAAAAGAAGGTTTTTTAG
>JABFPK010001458.1:0-11732 GCA_022817445.1 Habroteleia sp. ZL-2020
AATATAAATTAAAGACATTAAAAATAAATAAATAAAAAATTAAATAATATCACTACTTAAAATTGATCCTATCATGTTCATTGTTGATAGCTGCTTCTGTTGAATTTCTTCGTAACAAACTTTTAATTTTTGCGAAATTATTCATGTCATACTTTTTTATATCTATTTTATGATAGTTATTTACTGCAGAATAATCGTTTAAATATTTTCCGATATTGTCGACTTTGGTAACAGTTCTTTCGTTGGTAAATGCATTTCGTTCTTTACCGACATTTGACTTAGGAAAATAAATCATCGAGCGTAATGGTGCAGTATCGTTCCAGTTGTTGGTTAAGTTCCTCTCTGTTTGCCAATTATCGTCTGTTTCATAACTAGTTGAATTATCATTATTTAAATTTGTTTCTGGCCCTGTAGATTCTTCCTGCTCAGGATAGTCATAGTCTTCAAGATGTTTTTTGAAACTTCGACCCCATCCTCCTCCACCACCTACACCTCCCCCGCTATAATCATATCCTGCACCGCCAGAAGATTGTACGCCGTAACTAGTTGATGGTGGCGCCCCATAACTATCCATAGAAGCACCACCGCCACCACTACAACAACCACCACCACCACCTCCTCCCTGTTTACTTACCCAGACTACTTCTTTCGAAGCTATAAACAGAAGTTTAACATTATTAATTAGCTTTTAAAACTTAAACACTTAATTGTAAGAGTTTTTAAGAATGCTAAGATTGGAAATATTAATATTCTTGTTACTTGTTAATCAAACATCTATATTTTTAACATGATATGATTTCTATGTTAATTTAATTAATTTAATTTATTTTATTAATTTACAATATACGATCTGCATGTAAAATGACACTCAAAGAAAAAAATGGTTATTGTAACCATTTAGAATAGTGAATTTTATATCTGATCATTTTTCATAAATATATTGATATATAACTATGTAACTGTACAGAATAGATTTCTTTTTTATTATTTCATTAGAAATATATATTTAATTACCAAAATATATTTTAAAAAATATATTGAATTAATAAAGAAATAAATAAATAAGGATATATTTTTTTTAATGACTCACATATTCGATGATGCAAATCAAAATCTGTTACAATGAAATAAATTTAATTCGAAAATCGACTTCATTCGATTTCGACTTCAGGTGACATTCTAGGCAAGAAAATAGTTAACGTAACCAAATTTAATGATTATTTTAACCATTAAATATAATTACATTGGAAATTCACTACATAAAAATGGTTACAGATACCATGCCAAATAGGTAATGTAACCATACAAACGGTTAATATAACAATTATTATGGTTATCACGACTATTATATAAAGATGGTTATTGTAACTGTTCATATTTATTTCAGTGTACAGTTTATATACTGCAAAATTTTAGAAAAACTTTTGAAATCTAAAAACTAACTAAAATAAAATATTTTCACATTAAAATGAAAGAATTTCAGTGGTCAAATTTCACAGTTTAAGTGTTATTTTACAGTACATGAATTATAATTTTTGCTTTTTTACATTCTAATACGTATGACATTTTTTGTTTAAAATATCTTTTTGTTCATATATTTTTAATAATAAGTAATAATGCACATTATATTCTAATTCAGTTTTAATGCATGGGATATTTTTATAATTGTACGTTTGTTCCATTTATTTTAATATTATTTGCATTTCCAATAATATATTTTAAAGAGCTATTTTATTAAAATATATAAAATAAAGTTTTATAGGTGTTTAAGTAAACTTAATTTTTATAAATATGGTGCTTTATTATTTTTTCAAATATAGCTTCTTTGAATCGCAAGACGTATAGAAATGCCGCTAGTGAATGACTTCCCGACTAACATTGGTGTAAATAAAGATATTTAAAGGCGCAATGTGTATATAAACACGGTATATTATAATTTATAAATATTGAAGTAAATAATTAGTTTTATATTATGTCTTAATTGTTATAATTTATTTTTAATTTGATTTATACAACAGCTTATATATGTGCACAGTTTTAAATTTAAATTTAATTAAAACAGTAAAGTAATTAAATTATTTTTCTCAATAATCTAAATTATATGATTTGTATATGTAATTATGATCATTAATAAATATGTTCCAGTAAAAATAAAAATATACAGTCAAATATAAATTTCAACAGAAATTTAGAAACATATATAAATATCCCGCGAGGAAAAAATAGTCGTGGCTGAGACCATGGGAAGAATTTTTGCCAAAGAGTTTGCCAGAATGTCCAATGGCTCTGGCCACGTATTCCACAGGCTCTACCACCTGTAGGAGATACGTGGCATTTGAAAATTAAAATTAAAAAAATGTTTATTTTTTGAAATTTAAAAATTAAAAAAATATAATTTTTTATAATAATTTCATTTAAAATCTTTTAATTAATAAACTGGTATAATAATTTCTTGACGCTGACGTGATAGCCCAACATCTTACAGCTAAGCTAGCATTCTATTTTTGGTTTTGATAGTCATAAATTTCCTATTGAATTACAAGCTAACAAATATAATTCATTTAATATGAAACTTATAGTTAAGAAAATGAAATAGAATGTTAGCTCAGAGGTAAGATGTTAGGCTATCACATCAGCGGCAAGAGTTCAAGACCTGTAAAAGGAAAGAATTGTTTTTAGAAATTATTATACTAATTTCTTAATTAAAAGTTTTGAAATGAAATTATTTACGAAATTATATATTTTTCATTTTAATAAATATCCGTGGCACATCCATGGGATTTGTCCAAATGCCATTGGTCTCCCGCAGGTGGTAGAGCCTGTGGCATACGTAGCCAGAGCCATTGGACATTGTGGCAAACTCCGTGGCAACAATTCCCATAGTCTCACCCACGACAATTTTTCCACTATTTTATGATATGGGTTTTTTTTTTAATTTAATGTTTTGTTTATTTGCAGTATTGTTATTTTATCAAAACATTTATCAGTAAATATTTGTCTCCCATTATAAATATCTATAATTTCTATTAAGAATTCTCTAGAATATATTTTGAAACGCGTCAATATAAATTTTATTTATTTACTTATTTTATACTGTATTTCATCTCCGCCACACTTATTTATTCTACACTGAGAAAAATGTTGAATGACTTTTCAACCAATTTTGGTAAATGGGTTTTATAATACCTTTTCTACAGGATTTTTAACTGTAAAATTTAAAAAATATTGTTACAGAAATACAAATTAGCGAAAAAGGGGGGAAATTTTGTTGACGTAATTTATTTCTAATATTCGCATATACGAAAGTCAAACATTATTTTATTTTGAATTGAAATATGCCTTTCAAGGTGAAACAAAATTACTCTAAATTAATCTAAATTATATATATTGTTTTATAACTTTTTTTTTCAGGCATCTTAACTTTCTATCGTAATGATGACCACATATTTTATATGAATTTTATGTTTAAAATCTTGATCTACTTTTAAGCTATGATTCAGTTAGGAAATAATTTAATATTTTACATCATTAAAATTATCATTCTTTTCATTACTGATATTTTTGATTGTACAAAGATAAATGTAATTTTATCCTATACCAAACTTATAAAATATTTGGGATATTAATTATATTATTGTTCTTTTATTTTTTATTAAATAAACGAATGTGTGTTTGAAAAGCATTACAATTAGAAAATAAATTGTAGTATACATTATTGAAAATGTTTAATGCATATATTTCAATGCAAATGTAAATTTTATTAAAATAAAATGAGGATTGATTGCACGTAGTGAATTATTCAACAAATTTTACACATTAAAAGTAGGTGAAATTACTGCGCATATATAAAACGCGTAGTGAAAGAAAAACTAAAATTAATTAATAAAATAAAACAATACCGCTACTTCTCCAAGTTACCTTTCACTATTTAAATGATTTAAAAATGGATAATTAAAATATCAATCTTCTAAATTTTCATATAACTCTTACGCGTGAAAATATTTATTATTAGCAAATAATTGTAGTTTACTAAAATTTAAAATATTTTAAATAGTTATAAAATGTTTAATTTAAATATGTAAAACCTTCTTTTTACAAGTATTATTTATAAATAAAATGTTATGAACGATAACTAGTTTATTAAATATTAAATCATTTATCGATAGTACTTCATAAAATTATATAGACTATATAATATAATAAACTCTAAAATATATATATTAGACCAATGAAGTATATAAGTTGTTTAACTTTATGAATGGGAGTACAATAATATTTGTAACATAAATTTTAATTGATTGTCGTTAATAGATAAGATTAATAACAGATACTTTACCTCCACCACCTCCTCCACCGCCTCCCTTTTTCAAGCTCATCAACTTCATTATTAACATCATCTTAGATAGCATTAAAGACATTCCCGCCATCATCATGCCTTTCATTGCAGCAAAACCCATCATTCCTATCATGAAAAGTTATAATTTATAAATTTTCAATAAAAACTTATTTTTCTTTTAAATAATAAAAGTTTAACCTAATTCAAAGATTATGTTTAAAATAGAACTATATAATATTACACCAATTATAAACAAAACATATCTTTGGTTTATTAAAAACTTATTTTTGACGATATATTATACCTTTAAAAATAAAAAATAATGTTATATAATACCCATAAATTTCATTTTCATAAATCCAATTGCCATCATCATCATTTTTTTACATTTGCCACCACCTTTTCCTCCGCCTCCTCCTTTTTTGCCACGACCTGAAAAATTTAATATAATTCACAAACATTTTTTAACTAACCACAAATTATTATGTATTTCCCGGTTTCGTACGAACCTTCTTCCAAATTAGTATCATCGTACATAATATTAACTTCATTCAGTTTTCCACTCCACTTTGGTAATGTAATTCTCAAGGCATGTGTATCGAAGAAATTACTTACGCTTCTCTCAATTCTGTCATTGATACTTTCATCACTCAGTTGACGCTCGGATGCCTTTGGTGTTATTGAAAATTTTGCTCGAACTATTTTAATTGTTGGATCAAGAAGCGTTATTTTATTGAGCCGATCAACATTATCTACATAATGAGCTATTGTTTTTTGCACACATAAGAAAGACAAATCAAAAATGCAACCGCCAATCTGTTTAAAAGGAAAATCCGGAAACTGATCATAATCATTAAATTCGATATTCGTAATATTGGCTCCGGAAACAGCACGAACGTCAATTTTCCATCCGTATTTTTGGAAGTCTAAAATTGGCTTCCCGGGAAATAGAAGGCTATTGTTATGCGTAATAATTTTGTTATCATTCAATGCAACTACCAACCATACGTTTGCCAAAATTAACACCAAAACTGGTATACGAACAGCCATAGTCGAACTCAGTCGGTCCGATTTGTCTGCGACTACGCGGAACAACACCAAAAAGAACTCTGTAGAAAGTAGGAAAAACGTTAGGGCTTTATATTCTTCTAAATTTATGTCGCTGCATATTTTTTGTGGCGACCTTGTCACGATTATTATTAGGCAATCCAACAAACAGCAAGAATTGAACACAATAATAGGATTAGTTGAACATCTTTAGACCAATGGGAAGTAATTGCTTTTGTCTTCTGTCCCGCACTTGGTTATTTCTGGTAGTCTGTAACGGTTGTCGGAGAAAGGATGGAGTAGACCTCCTGACCGAGTCAGAATAATTGATTCTCAGATATCATATTTTTGTTAAATCGTTTTATTAACATTAGCATCGTTCTCACAAATGTACATTGTCGCTTCGATCACAGCTAGTATCGATAACAAGATCAGTAATAAATACATATAAATACCTACAATACAAATAATTTAAAACTGAACTACTGTACAATTTAAAGCAAATCGAAAGTCACTGACAATCGCACAATGATTTCATCTAGACACAATTTGCAACTAAATCGCGCTACAATGTGGACAAAATTGTTCCCACGATAATCCGCATGACTTTCACACTCTATTTACTTTGCAAATTAATTCACCCAACTACTTTGAATTCATTTAGTTTCATAGGATGGATCTGCGGTTTAAGACGTTTCCGTATTTTTGCACGGCTTCTTGAACTGTTTCATGAACTTCGTCTAATGACCTTCCATAACCTGAACCACCATAACCGTGACCATGAACCTCTTCCGAACTATGAGTGTGGGCCGTCGTATAGACAGGCTTGCTCACTATTTCGTATGTCGTTTTCTGTGAGTGTCCACCAGCTAACGACTTCAACCCGACTATTGTGGACAACATCAAAGCCATTAAGCCAGTCATTAGAGCTTTTCCAGCCAGCATCGCTAAAGCACCGAATCCAAGGGCTCCTAAAGTTCCCTTCATCATCATCAAACCGGCCATCATACCCCCTAACCCTCCTTTATCTTTCTTTCGAGCTAGAAAATTGAAAACATTAATTTTAAAATTACCGAATAATCAAATTAATATCAAATACATATCTTTAAATAGAAATGATTGTCTAACCTTCCACTGATCCGGATTTGTTTAAATCTTCATCATTCCAATTATTATTAAGATTAAGTGACCTTGGATCAAAAAGTTTAATAGAAATTGCGTGGTTATTTAAATAATTGCCAACCTTTTGTATCAAATAAGCATCAAGCCTTTTGTCGACGTCATTTGGAAAATCTCTAGCCAGATTCGCAACCATTTCAGTTGAAGAAACGTCATTTGAATTACTTTCTTTGACGATCGAAACTCCCGGCAAAATTCCTAAATTAATAGAATAATTTCATATTTTAGTTAAAATCAAGACTAATACTAATTTTTAAATTACAAGTATTAATCGATCTACGTAAAATTACCAATATCCTCTTGTTCTGATAATTTGTCCACAAAGGTTGCCACGTCCAATTTCAAACACATCGCACTATAAGATTTATTACAATTTTTGCTCAAATTGACCGCTAATTTACTCTCGGAATCATGGAGAGATTGTTTGCTTGATATGGTTTGAATTTCTGCGTTTGTATTCCTCATAAGGCACGCATGTATAATGAAAAGTACGGTTAACAATTTTCCAAAACTATTTACAAATTTGTGATTCATTCTGAAGTGGTTTTTCCAATTTTACCACAGTAACCGATATGAAGACGAGTATATTAATCAATTAAAAAGAACTCGCGATTAACTATACTGTTCAGAATGCACGTATTAGACTGGACCTTGAGTCTTGTTACTTGCACTATATATAGTAAATCATCTCAGTTGTTTTTCCTTTTTACCATTCGGTACTCATGCATTCTCTTTAGAGCAGAGCGGCCCTCTTCTTTACGTAGACGAGAGAGGCGTCGCCGTTTTGATACGAGTAGGGGGCGTCAAATAGAGCGCAGCATCCTAATTCCAGTCAAATTTCGATAAAAAGTTACTCCTAGGCAACGTGATATTGTAGCAGAACACTTAGCTTAATTATTGATCTTATACGATAAGTATAGTTATAAATAACATCAATCAACTGGTTTCTTGTATTTTACTTGCATCTTCTACCAATCATTAGGGTTTGATAATATTAAGCAAAAAAAAAAAATTATATTACAATAAAAACTTTATTTTCAGAGATCATATTTTATTTCGATTTTTAAATTCACATGTACAGGCAATTTCATTATACTTTACATTTCGAATATAAATATACATATAAATATATGCATATTAACATTTATTATCAAAAGGCCTTTATTTATCTTAATTTTATGTGATAACAAAATTTAAGTTTCTTATTATTAATTATATTATATTTATTATATTTTATATTTGAACAGTATGTCTTACAAAATTTTTTCAAATGTAGTTAACATGTTTTTTTATAATTATAATGACTTAGGAAAGTTAAAATACAATTTTATTTATATTTTATCCAGAGAAAGTAATTTTTTCATGAATGTTTAGCGAAAAACCTAAACGTGTATCATACATCGGCTTCCATGCATCACATTGTAATTTTTCAACTCTTTTTTCACCAGGAAATAACTTTTTATTTAACATAATCTGTAAATATGAAAGTTATTATTTTCGTCAAGAATTTTCCCAAAAATAACTAGCTTAAAATAATTACATCTATTGTAAGATTTTTAAGGTTACTTTTTTACAAAGGTAAAAAATAAACTGTTAGATTTTATCCCAGTCATATTTCTTTTATCATGGAACTGTAACAGATACTTTCAATTAATTACAAAAATGCACAATAATTAATTATTTAGATACTTCAGAAGGTCCGTTAGTTATTGATTGGAAATATATTAACGAGTTACTGAACTCTTTCCGCGTGATCAGCATTTTATGCTTGTTTGTTTCAATAGCTGTAGATTCGCTTTTCGAAAATCACTTTCCTTCTCTGAGTAGATAGAATTATCTGTGCAAAGAGTATTTCAAGGAAATTCGATACACATGACTACTTATCATATGACCAATGATAAAGGACAATGGAGATCAAATTTGAAGATCTTGCTCTAGTAATGAAAAGGCCTAGTTCAAATTGGCCCACATTACTAGTATATCGTATTTTCGCGCTCCACGCTTGAATGCATTAGGCTTTCCGTACGTGAAAGTGCACGTATATTTTTTGCGCATTTACTATAAAATAATAATTGCATTATTGACTTCTAAATCGTTATAGAATATATATAATCCATGGCTTAAATATAAATTGATAAACAAATAGTTTTTTTGTCCAAATAATATGTCCAAAATAATACGTTCTGTATTAAAAACATGTTAGATTGAATAGAATATACTGCTAAGAAAGTAGGCGTGATTAGTTTGTATCTTATATGGATATAATGCATTTTAAAAGCTCACCCGTTTGATAATAGGATACAAATATGCAATTATTGTACATATGTATGAACACCTGTGTTACATCAGTGTATAGCTGGTTGCCTCTTAAATGGGAAACACTTGCGATGTAAAATAATTTCCAACAAGTAGATTTAATATTTTAAATTTTTGAGATATAAATTAAATTTTATAAATAATATAAATGTTTTCAATGATTTTTTATAGTATTACACATTTTTATGTTTTCACTTTCTTCTCAATTACAATCACATTATGCCAATGATAATAATTATGCATCTGTAAAAATGAACAACGAAATTTATGAAGTTAAACTTTTATTTGATAGTGTAGATTCGTGTTAAATCTTACATGATATCTTACAAAATTCATGGTTAAGAATATAAAGATAATTGCAAGTAACTTTAATAAAACATTTAAATTCTCATATACTGAGAAAAATGTTGTATGAATTTTTCCACCAAATTGGGGTAAATGGGTTTTATAATATCTTTTCTACAGGATTTTTAACTCTAAAATTTAAAAATTATTCTTATAGAAATAAAAATTAGCCGAAAAAAGGGGAAAATTTTGTTGAAGCAATATATTTCTAATAAAATGTATTTATTTGCATATACGAAAGGCAAACATTGTTTTATTTTGAGTTAAAATATGCCTTTCAAGGTGAAACAAATTTACTCTAAATTGGGGGAAAATTTATGCTTTCAAGAAACAGTTGCCGACACTCAAATGATGACGCGGGCTATGTGGCCTATATAGCTTATTATTTTCGTAAGCTGACAGCGGATTCACTTCAAGTGGTTCACAAGCGAACCACTTGAAACCTGAGCGCGGTCTAAAGCGTGTGTCGAGTTCGAATCTCGCTGCGGTCCATGTTTCAAACGAAATAAATAAATATATAATTTAATTTTTATAATCTAGCTACTTGTCTAACTAAAATATGCATTTTTATATTAAAACTTTTTTTTTATAATTATATTAATAAATCAATTAAATCGCCTTATAAAACCAGTTTGCCACAAGTTGGGGGACTTTTATAGTAGAAATAAGAGTATATTTTGGTACGTATTTCTCTCAGTGTATGTTTAATCTTAACTTAATGAAATCGTTGCTGATATAATATAATTATATACGATATAAATAAAATCTATAGTGTTATTTCATATTATAATATGTGTTTGAATATTATCTCTATATTAGAATATTTTTTATATTTATCACATACATTATTATGATACAAAGTACATTATAAATTATCAATTAGCGGGGTAATACAAGTCTGCTTCGACAGAGTTAGGGTGTTTTTAAATATTATTTTTTTTTAATATTTTTACAGTAACAATTCACTATAAGTAATGTTATTCATGCAAAAAAAATATTTTCCCACAGTTATAGAATCATCTGATTATTTCAAACTAAAATTTTACGTTTTCATAAGACATATATTTACAATAATCCTAATCTAGTAATTAACGCTTAAACAACCACCTTAAAATGATACAGTAAATATAATTCTGTTACTTTCAATATATACAATTTGTATATTAGTTTTATTTAAAAATTGTAATTTTTTTATTCATATATAGTATTGTATTTTATTATATTAAATTAATCTATAATATTTTTAATAATTATAAAACAAATTGAGCATACCTTAGTTAAATTGGAAGTTAAATTGTATTAATTGCAACGCAAAACTGAAAATATTTTGTTTAATGTCCCTCTCCCTATGATTATAAATATGAAACTTGCGGCAAGCAATCTCACTTATCGTAGCACATATTTTTAACGTGTACAATAAAAATTATGTATATTATAAGCTAACGTGTATTTTTATGAATAGATTGTAAAAACTACGTTTATTGAGATTCCTATCAGAAATATTCACAACAGGATGCAGTTACATTTATTAAGAAAAATTAGATTATTCTTTTATTTTTGAAATTTTATCATTGAAAAGAATATTGTTTTTTTAATAACAATTATATAGTCATCGAATCAATTTCTCTTCATTCAATAACATCAAATGTATAGAAAGAGATTATTATTCATATAAATATATTTATATAAATAATTATGATTAAAATTTTGCGCAAAATTAAAATTTAAACAATAAAAAATCACAATCTAATATGACTTTAGTATTTGTTCTCATTTTTGTAGGGGCACCTTTCACAAGAGATTTCGCCCTCATCTGAATATGTTTTTCTTGCGTCCAGGGGGTACAATCTCCCATATATCCCAATATATCACAGTTTTAGTAGCGCCATCTAAATAGACCCCGGAAGTAATGAACTAAAATTCCGGAAGTAAAGAAAAAAAAGTATGTCCTGGAAAGCGCGGGAAAATTCAAATGATTTCTATACGTATACTGTAGTATTCACAGTAGTACTAATAATTAATATAAAAAATAATTTATAAACAATAATAAAACAACATTTAATACAAAAAATAATTAAAATATAAAGAATATTATAATTGTAAAAGAAAATATAAATTTTTTATTTTATTTATTTTTACAAAAAGTACAAGAATCTAAAAATGCCAATGCACGCAACACTTCACTGCACTATTCAATGCACATATAATACACTGCACACACTGCATGACAATAATTTGCACAAATCGGCAAAATTTTATTATCAATTGCTAATTTTTAAAAATGACAAACTATATTTTAACAGATTAGTTTAATATAAGGGAAAATTTCCCTCATTCTAACAATATGTCAGAATATAGCGATTTATGCGCCCTCTGATGCAGACCCCACTTTTTGGAACTAAAATTTCTTCGACGTAAATGTAGCTTACTTAATACCCCCTGGTTTCAACTGATATTATTAGGTTTTTATCAGATATGTATTTCAAATAACCATAACCTAGTAATAAAC
>JABFPK010001459.1:0-11730 GCA_022817445.1 Habroteleia sp. ZL-2020
CTCTAGCGCCAGCTGACATTGTTGACATTTGTGTTGCGAAGCAGAGCTCGCGCACTTGCAACCCCATCCGTCGTTAGTCAGTCGGATTTTTCTACGTCTTTCAGTTTTCAATTTCTGCTCCTCGTCTACTGCTTTGTCTGTTTCTGTCGCAGACGCCGTGTAGCATAATATGGTGCCTTCCGCACAATCTCCCTGTACGCGTGGCTTTTACAAATTCGCGTCTTTTGTTTGGTGCAAGTGAACATCTCTCGCTGTTGGCGACAATTATTTCCCATGCCACAATTATTTACATTATAATAAAGTATCTGCGAGTTTTCATCAACGAAATGATATCGTTAATGCAAATAATTCAAATTGAATACATCAATGTAGTAATTGTTTCACGGCAATGCCGAACGAGAGGGAACAAATCAGGTGTTTATTCGAATAAATTATTCAAATATTTTGAGAATAAAAAGTAATACTTGCTAAAACGAAGAATTAAATCGATTCACGGACGGAGTATGTTAATTGCTTCATTGCAAAAGGTAGAAACAAAAAGCAGCGGGAACAATTCCCGCTGGTTTATTGTTTTGCATCATTCGTCTATTTTTTGCATGCGGATAAATGAATAAACGTGGTCGCGGTATAAATAACGCTGTTTTACATTAAGTCGCGATTAATCGAACAATTTATCGACGCGGCCCGCATATATTTGCGGGCCGCGCGCAGACTAGCCAGGAAATCTAGAGATTGAACGTGAGCTGCGGGAGACCGTAAGCAAAGATCGGCAGCGTTTAGCGCTCACGTCCTGTTCGGGGATCGAAAATCGCGTGTATAATGAATTAGCGGCGATAAATTATTGTCCGAGACGCGGTCGGTGGGGAGATAGCTCCGTAACCTCTGGGTCGACGCCCGAGCTCGCTACCGAGAGGAAACATGCCCCCGGAGCCGACAATCGCCGCCCAATTAACCACGCCGGAGGGTTTTGATAACGTCAACAATAAAACTCCCGAGGCGCTCGGCCCACAATATTGAATTGCAAAAGGATACGGCCATTTTTCATCCCGAGAACACCGCACCGATTATTGCTCGATGCAGGATAATGAAATGGTACGAGTTGCGAGAAGCTGCAGCTTTGAGAAAGGTTATCCAATAGAAAACGTTTCTCTTTCGAATCATTTCTAATTACCTTTTCTAATATTTTATATTGCTGGTAATAAATAGGAATTAAATCTCTTCTAATTACTACTAATATCATATTCCTAGTAGAATTTTGAAGTGGTATGTCATGTTTGAAATCGGGTTCTGCTCTGGAATATTCATAGCTTTCCATATCAAAGGTATGTCTATTCAGGACCAGGTTAGGGCAACATATGGATTTCCTTCTAAAGGCAAGAGTCCTGGTAGTCCTATCTGGTAGTCCTGTTCAGATATTCTAAAATGGACCTGATGGTAGGTTTAACGACATCTTTGCCATTGTGACGTTCTGGAGTGGTACAGAAAGGACCAGATTAAAATTATAAAATCTGATGCTATATAGATATAGGATTTGTATAAATATATATGAAAAATATAAAGATACCCCAGATACTAAGCTGGAACTAGGGATGACCGAATAATTACCTAAAACAGAATATATAATATATAAGAATGGCATTTCAAGGGTAAAATTGCAAATTCCTTGGAAACAAAATATGATAGCTGTTATGATTTCCAAAATGATAAGGGTTAAACAGTAAAATAAAATATAAAACAACATAATGCCTGTGTTAGAAGGAAAGATGATACTTTATGGATTAAAAAGTATTACTGAGGTAATTACCTTCAACTGAAAGAATGATATATTATAGGGACCCTTCCGAAGAAAATCATGGCATCTCAAATTCATGTTGAACAAAATGGTATTTAAAAATATGTATTATTAGAATGAAAGAGCAACTTAAGAGAGATTGATGTCTAATTAATAAATAATACTGATGTTATTAGTTAAATAACATTAATAATGTGACGAACTCAATTTCATTGACTTGTTCTCTTATAATATCTGTTTTTCTCATTCACAATATTTTATGCCATATTTCCCACATATATTTTGAAATGCCATGTTTTTTGGAGATGTGGATATATTAAATTTGCTATCAATTAGACTGTAAGCAATACTTACTTTAACATCTTTATATTATCTTTTATAATGAATATACTTGTATATATTTACTTTTTTATATATATCAACATTTTACTTCATATAAATATATTCATAACATTTCTTATACTAATCCAAAACTATTTATTTATTAGCTTATTATCTACATTTATTCAATATAATGATTAAAAAAATATGTATAATATGTATTATACGTTGTCAAAACTTTTACCTCTACACTACTTTACATAAACAAAATTGGCTTACATAAATGTATCTCCTATCTCATATCACCAACGAAAATTACAATCTAATTTCTAAACGGAAGTGGTTTATAGCTTAAAATTATTTTTCTAATAGGCTTACATAAATCTGAATTACAAAAACGAAGCATAAAGCCAAGATTTTTGTGTTACACCACCAAACGACCTAACTTAGTTTTCCCTTCTCAACACTTAACTATATAATTTGCAACTAAAAATTAATAACAATCTACAGTGGTATCTAGTCGAATATTGCGAGACATTAATCACGACTTATTTAAACGTATTTTTCAATGCAATCTGTAAGGGAAATTACAGTGTTTTTTCATGCACCAGTGAACTGCTCAGAAAGGCATGTTAACAAGACGCTAAGTGGAAAACGAGATTTCGCTTTCTTCATACTTGTCCCCAAGTATGTTTACCAAAATGGAGGAATGACAGAGATGGAAACAGACGATAAAAAAGAAAACAATAAAACGTAAAAAGGGAAAACTATTTCGCATAACTGCGATCGTCATTGTTTCTATGAGATAAACTAATACAAATCCCTACAACTTCTAAATAAATTTACCGTTTTCTCTGTCTATATACAGTCTACTTATTTTCAAAAATCATTCTAGAAATTTAAAACAAATGTCTCCTTAATTACAATGACAACTACTAAACGGTAATAATAATAATTAAAATGGAAAAAGATTCGTTAGGAAAGGTAATTTTTAACTCTTTGTCTTTCGCAACTTCCAATTCATTTTTCGACGAGCAAGAAAATAATAAACATTTTCCAATAAACAGGAAATGAGGTAGACTTGGAAATGAATGTAATAATTGAATTGAAAAGAATTTGAATGAAAATTATGAGGGTCTCCACCGCGGGCGTGACTCGGTGAACGGTTGATCGTTTCATTACCGTAATAATATAATTTGAATAATTACGTAAAGGTATTTTTATTTATTTGCCGGAAGAAAGATGCGCTCTCGAAATATACGGTATCAGGCGGAGGGTTTTATTTGTTATTTAAATGAAGAAAAGAAATCTAAAAGTGGCTGGTTATATATTTTCAATTTTAATTGTAATTTAATTAAAAACACATGAAATGTGTATAATTACATATCATAATTCATTTATGTAATATATATAGTGGTATATATATAATACATGATAAAATATAAATATATATGGAAAATATAAAGCTACTATATATATAATAGTACGTAAATTGAAATAAATCCCTTTTTTAGTTGATTTTATTTATTATGTTTTTACTTACAGAGTTATTGTTTATCTGTGTTTTCGTAGAGATATTAATGATACGTAAGTGGTACCCTGGTGAAGATTATGTGTGATTATTGTAGATGTCGCTAAAGATAAGTTATATTGGTAGCGGTAACGATAAATTTGTACAGAAGCTCTGAGGTGTATTATTATGGACTGCAATTATGAAGCGGCCCTAAATGACAGGAGTCAGTAGGGACACGTAGTGAAATTGTCAAAGATTAGGGTTCAGAAGTGCATGATCGCCTCAAGGCCTAATAGCTAGTAGAGAAAATCGCTTCGAGAGTAGAAAATGTTTTCAGATTATATACGTACTTTTGAAGTGTAAAATAGTATAATTTATGTAACTCATTCATATTTTCAGTTAATTATTAACCTAAAAAAATATTATTCACATTAGATAGTAAATTAAACAAATTATTAATTGGTAATTATCAAGTTATTGCATTTTTAACATTTTTTTTATTTTTACAATATGATTTATTATAAAAATAACTTGTTGAAATTTGAATCATTTCAAAACAAAATTAAACACTAAATTGAAATTATATAAAGTTTCTTAACTTACCTTATTGACTTATTTTAAATATCTCGATGCACAGATCGTGGGAAAATATTTCGTATATAATATTGATATTTCCACTTGAAAGGCATTGACGAGAAAGCATTATTTGTTTGTACTCTATGAAATGAAGCAATATTAGAAATTATCATTTTCCTAAATATTTGTGAACTTCATTTTATAGTAACAAATGTATTAAATTACCGTGATTAGCAACGCAATTTCAAATAAATGTGTCTTTTAAGAATATTCCCTAGAAAAAGTAATGCTTCAGTTATACATATATATTTAAATTTTAAATTAATATTTATATTATTTATATATAATTTTTAAAAATGTATTTAAAATTCAAAAAGTATTTCATTATATGAAAATCAATTATATACTAATTAATTAATTGTTATAAACAAAAAGTTATTGTATATATAATTTAATTTAAAGATTTGGAAATATTTATTAAAGTTTCTTTATAAAAGAAATGTTAAAAAGAAATTCTACTTTACTTTTTATTTAGTTCAAATTCTTGAATGTATTATTTTCTTGTTTTTTAGCTTTTTTCCTTTCGTATATTGAATTATGAGTACATAAACTCTCATGGTTATATATTATTTATATAAATATCTTATTTAAAATAATTTATCCTTCATTTAATTTAAAATATCATTACTAGAAAAATTCTGACAATTATATAAAATTGTAAGTCAAGCATATTTATAAAAATGAAGAAAAGAATAACAGAAAATTATAAACATTGAAAATAAACAAAGAAAACTTATTGGCATAGGCGTTTAGTATTCATTCTATAATTTAGTTCCAATGTTTACAATGTTTCGTTTCTCTTTAAATATACACCACTGCAAAGAACACAATAACATAACAATGCAAATAATTGACTTTGTGAATTTTAAATGTTAAATGTTATAAGCTAGTTCATTATTACTTTTACATTATTTTTTTAATAATTTTATTTTATCCTGAAGTTTAATTGTTACGTTTGATCACGTGGTAGATTTTATATTCGAAACAATAATATAACCTTATTTCACTTTGTTAGATCTGTTAGAATAGTGATAAAAATGTTATTTCTTGATATACATACATATTTTCTTATGCACTATATACCAGACTTAGTAATGGATGGACTGCAAAGTATAATTATTACACCTACCAGTAGTAAGTGAAACATAACCAATTTTTGATAGTCAATTAAACTCATCCGTTTATAATATACACGTGGTTTGGCTTATAAAACGGTCCATTAGCTTAACCACAAAAAAGCTATTAAAGTCATCGGAACGCGATCGAGAATTGCTATTGCAGAAGAATCAAACAAATGAAAGCGGTACCTCGTAGCCTCGACGCCACCCGCGCAAACAGACTCGAAAGAAGCGCGTCCCACTCCGCAGATTTCAATTGATCTTCCCTCATTACAAAGTCGACAAGAGAAAAGGGTTAAGCGCAGTGACAAAGATCGTTTTCGCGGTGATAGCCGCGATATATCCGCGGAGACAGCCGCGGTGGAGGGTACGCTCATTGTTGTTTGTCTCGTTGAATATTTTAATTGGATACGCGGAACCGTAGCGCCGGAGGGTCGCTGTTGTCTTCGCTCCCACCCCTGGTCTGTTATTTATCGTTTAACAATGGTCGCGAGACTGGCAATTAATTACGTTGTTTTGTTACTTTATATAAAGACAGCAGGTCGATAGGAGTTAACCGAGCAACAATGGCGGACAATGCGCAATTAGCGAGCGCCCCCTCGAACGAACAATGCTGCGGCAGACAGCGGTGCCACTTGCTCGTGGTTCGGCCCGATGCGCGGCCAAACAAGTGTAACAAATGCGACGCCACTAATGCAATTATTGTGGCGCATTTCTATACGCGACAACGTCAATTATGAGCGGCTAAAATGTGTAACAAACGTAATTACATCGTCGCGATCATTGAGTCGTCGTTTACGAAACTTTACTTGACTTTTTTTTACTTTTTCTCCGCCGTTACGTTGTTCCCGCTTTTTAACGAGAGGGCGTATGACGTCAGTTGTTATGCGAGACCCTCCACGCGCATTGTCTTTCATTGTATGATAATATGCACATTAACATTTTCTGGTTAAAATCGTGAGCGTGTACAAGAGTATTATGAGACGTCGTTGAAATTTGTCGAGGAAATTATAAATCAAAATAGTTGTGTAAAAAATTGTGAGTCTATTTAGAAATTCGATGAAAAGTTTTCTTCGCGCTTCAAGCAGGATAACTAAAGCATAAAAAGGGCGGCAAAAAATTGCAATGGAGGATTAGGGCTGATGCAAGTACGTTATGCTTGGACATTTTAGCGGTAATCTTTATAAATTATTTTTTCTGCACAACAATTTATGAAATTAGCAATTTAATTTTTATTATATAATTATGGATTTTATTTAACGTATGAAATTTATTTGTATTTCATTATAATTTCGTTAAGTAATAATAAGCTGTGTTGATAAGAATATGCAATTATATATTTTAATTCAATTTATTAAATTAAAATTTATTATTTTAATTATTATTTATTATTAAATTTAATATTATTATCAAATTAAAATCATAAAAATGGTCAAAAATAGTTAATATTTACATTTTCTTTGCGAATAAAAACTATATAATAATAATTCTATTTTATAAGAATTGAAATATTCCTAATATTTTATAAATTACAATTATTACAAATAAAATATGGTATAATTATATATAATATATTTTATTATAAATATCATATTTATTAAAAATAAATATTTGTATAATATTCTTTTTTAAATAAGTAAATTAATCAATTTGATATTAACAAGGTTATAATGATAAACATATAATAATTTAATATTGATGAACAATTTAAAATTGAAACTAATATTTTATCAAATTAGAAAGTATGAAAACGGTTTCATTTAATCAATTTTGTATATTTATATAAATAATTTATTTTATTTAACAACTTCTTATTTTGTTGGTTTATGAATGTTAAATTTTTCATTTATGAATGTTTCAAAATCATTTGATCTATTTTATAACTTTATTTTAAATTTAATATATTTTTTAATAAATCTTTATATTGATTTTTTAATAAGTATTCATTTAACAACTTATTTTGTTGGATTTTGAATATTGATTCAAAATTATTAGATCTATTTTATATTATTATATTTTATATTTAAACTATTGTTTAATAAATCTTAATATTTATTTTTTTCAGTAAATAAGTTATGTTATTTAATATTTTATCATGTTGGTTTTTGATTGTTGAATATTTGACTTGTGAATGTTCATTCAAAATTATTAAATACATTTTATGACTTTATTTTTAAATTTAAACTATTTTTTAATAAATCATTATATTTAGAGTTATACTGCTGCTTTACTCCACTTTTAAAACTTATCTTTATAAGATTAAACGATACATTGACATTAAGTGTATTTACCCTTTAAACTTTTCAATAAAGTTAGACTGTAACGTACATACATGGAAAGATATTCATTACATATTAGGAATAAGTTATAATTTGCTCAAGTGAAATCTAAAGACCAGATCAATTTGAGCAAATCATGTTATATAAATAATTATATCTAGTCACGAATGTAAATTATTATTTCATAATCAAGTAAGTCTTGCTACGTAAACATTCATAATGCAATTTTTAATCATGGTACAATAAAACGTAAGTTGCATTTATTCTACCTGTTTTTACGCTGAAATCTTAACATTTATTAGTTTCATTTAAGCTGCTCAAACGGTGCATAAATAATAGGTAAAACTTAACTAATGGTACTGAAATGTTTTGCAGAAAAAATCTAAGGGATTGAGAGAGACAGAGAGAGAGAGAGAAGGGAGGAAGAGGAAAAAATTACTCGGAGCGCACGCACGTTCCCGACTTGGTTGCATTTATACACAATGATTGCGCACAATTATCAACGTTTGAATTCATTCCTTGCGCATTTTAATACAAACGCTCATTTTTCAACCAACCCGACTTTGTGAATTAATTCGGCACTGGAATTTTCCTCTGAGAAAAAAATTACTTTAAGGAATTCTAATAAATGTCATGCGATTATATAAAAAAAGATGTTAATTGAAAGTCGGAAGTACGGCACACTTAAACAAAATTTATATAATATTATGGAATTCTACCAAGGACTTTATTAAGGGGTACCAAAATTGTTAGAATTCTCCAGTAAGAACGTTTATCAATATTCTCTGAAGATTTTTGTATCTTGCTGCTTCCTTTTCATCGCATTAGCGTACGTATTTGTATTTCAGAGAGGGAGATATCTAAATGGTGATGAAATATTGCTTGTATGAATATAATGATAGTGAAACACACCTCCAAATTTTGACAAATTGTTAGACTGTTGAAAAAATATTAAATTGCGTCAGTGAAGCCACACATTTCCACAATTCTTGTGCATTAGCTAAGTCGTTCAAAGGATCGCAGTATTGTTTTCGAAAATGATCACTTATGACAGTGCTACAAGTCGCTATAATAATGAAGGTTAATGAACAGGCATGAAAAAGGTTAATGAGAAGATTAGTTAGTGGCGTTCTAAAGTACCTACACATTCGTGCACATAACTGCATGCCACCTTTTTACGAAAGTTTCGCACGCTGCGCGCGTTGCGTTCGAACATTTAGCCGGGATCATAAGAGAGTCTCCGGCAATTATAGTTTCCGTATTTTCTTAAGCGAATGGAGGATTGGTCGGCAATGAATCAAGCAGACAGCATAATGCGTACGCGCATAACCTCACACATTGTAACAGATGAGTCGCTCTTTTACAGTCACAATTTCAACTTTTATTAGGGGCTCTTCTTTTCTAATTATTTTGAGCCTGCTGTTTTTATGAGTGGTTTATTGTGACATTAAGCGAGGGTACTGGTTTTTGGTGGAATGTAAAATATCTTCTCCTATTTTGATTTGCTTATCCGTGCTGCTGTTTTAATAGATTAATTAATGGTATATTATTGTAGAAATAAAAGTATAGTAGCTACATTGAAAAGCTGGAATATTTGAATGAAATAAACATCCTGTTTCAGCGGTGACGTGTGGCACTCAAATGATACAAAGTGATATTTCTTTGGCTTTCTCAGTTTGTTTTTTCTAAAAAAAGATATATGGAATTATTGAAAAACAGGATTCAGGACTCCTTTCTCTTTTATACTTCAGTAGAAGTAATTACAATTTCTGCGATAAAAGTGAACTGCACCACCCTATGATAATTTTTAAATTTGTGAAAAAGGCAGTGAGTAAAAATATCTTTTAGAGTTTCTTTTTATCTTGCTCTAAAATATGATTTACCGCTCAAGATTTCACCGCGGAATAATTTTGTTTATGATTTATTTAAAATATTCTTTTTAGAAGCTAACAATTGTTATTTATTAACTTATTTATATTTATATGTTATTTAACATATAATTATAATATTAATGTTATTTTCAATGTATTTGCTTTAATAGTTTATATATTATATATATATATAAATCAAGAGGAAAAACTTATTTCTATAATTTATATACCAATTGCGTTTCTATGCACTTTTTGTTTGCCAAAATACATAAATAATTGAATTGAATTTGACGTTGACTTTTTTGTTTCAGGAGGAGGAATCGTCGAAATGCGCAGCAAAACGTAAGTAAATTGTGTTTTGTAATTCCTTGGATACCCAATGAAAGGCGTAATTAATGCGCGAGGATATCGCCCATAAAGTACCGACGTTTCCAAAAAATTTGACGTTATTTTCTTCTTGATTCCGACGTTGTTTATGCGCGTCTATTTTGCGGTAAAACACAAAGCACTTTACAATGCTGAAGAATGATTTACATTATTCTCCGCGCGATTTACAAACTGACCAGCTTCTTATAATGTGCAATAATGGATGTGCGAGCGCTTACAGCGCACGCAGATATACACGGACGGTCAGCGGAGTCCACTTCGCTCCCCTCGCGACGGCAAACGTCCTTATAGCGTGCGAGAATGCAATACATTGTTTTCCAGTGATGATTTCTTGCTAAAGTATACGCGCATCACGCGCCTTAATGCCATTTTTGTCCCTTTGTGCGCAGAATCGTGCAAAGCATATGATCTTGGGCTTGGTAGGTGTTAAGCCCATCTTGGTAATAACATAAAATTGTTTTTGTAACACGTGCCCTTGCAGTCCTTTCTGTATTTACGCATTTTTCGAAATAATGATGTTTACCTTACTGCAAAAATATACGTAGGAATATTATATAAGAATATTATCAAGCAAAATCATAAGTTGCGTTAACATCAACTACGTGAGCTCTTTCATAGTTTTTTATGATTTGCATATATGTTTATATACATGTATGTATTTTAAAAGAATTTAAATCGAATATAAAAGTAAAGTTTTAATACTTGCATAAACCCCTAATGCAAAGTTTATAAATAATGTTTAAATGCCATAAATCTTAAACGTTGTAAAATCTTAGCTTTAATACACGCTATTCCTGTTTAGTACTATATTCGTATATAGATGTTAGTAGTGACGTGCTTTCATAGTAATTTTTAATGAGGAATAATAATTTAATTATACAGTGTGATTTTATATTTCTTGTTTAGCATCTTATAAATGCTGAAATACGTGAGACAAATTTGAAAATTTCATTAAGAAATTAATTTGTTTTAAGTGCTACATATAAAATACACAAGAATTTGAATTATTCTAAAAATCAAACTTAAATATATAATTCTATAAGTATACATATTTTATTTAAATAATTAAATCACTATTTTAAAATTTAACTTTTATTATTAATAAATTAATAAATCATTACGTTAAAATTAAAATTAATATTTCTTCGTGTTTTGTAACATAAAAATTGACTATATTTTCCTATGCTTATTTGTTTATTTATCATTATTTATTTCTGTTTTTTATTTTTAATACATTTTTCTTCTTTATTTATTCTAAATCTTTAGATATACATGTTCACACACAAGTATACGTATAAATAAGCGGCAAACCAAAAGAAAAATAAAAGAATTATTTAATTAATTAATTAAAGTAGACTATACTCAATCTTCAATACACTAGATAGATCATGTACGTGAAATTTTGAAAAAGTTACCATTGAAATCTTTTATATACTTCCTGTCGCTTTCCAAAGATATTTAAGAAAAAGTTTCTCAGACATAACAACATTATCAGCGCAAGCGAATGAATAATGATGCAAGTGTGACCGATATGACTAGATACGAAAACAATCTATAATAAAGTCGCTGCTGTACGTTTCGAGGACCATAACTGATTGCGAATTTTGAGCGACAAATTAATTGAATCTTGAAAGTCGATAGCCGCGCTGAGACTCTGCAAAATGAAGTCACGCAGTGAAATATGCCCAAGTGTCATTTGTCACTTAGCCGAGGGCCAGCGCTATCGGGGCGTTTATCGCGCGACCCGCTGTATTGTAAATCATGCGACACCTGGCAACTGATCGAATATCTAATGTCCGCTCGCTCATTGGCC
>JABFPK010001461.1:0-11727 GCA_022817445.1 Habroteleia sp. ZL-2020
CTTATCAACCGGTTCTCCACAAGCTAATGCTAAAAACTGGATCTCCGACGTAAATTGCACATCGGTTTAATTGTTGGATACATTTCGATATTCATTTCGATAAATATTGCAACGATCATTAACGATCACTTTTATTTCCACCGTTTTTACATATTTATAGTAAAATGGTGGCAAGGAAAGTTTGAAAAACAGAAATATTGATGACGAGTGATAAAGAAGTCTGAAAAATTTAAAGGTTTTGTGCATTTTTCAATAGAAACAACACGATCAAAGTACATCCGATAGTCTTAAAATAATGGAGCCGTCATCCAATATATAATTAAAACAATTCATTCAAGTATTATTAATCATAATTACGTTTATCAAAAATTCAAAACATACATATTTTGTTGTATAAACAATCAATCATTTCGTTATACTCCTCTCATATATTAACTTTTTCAATAAAGCAAATAAAGAAACCCCGCTGTACATCGCAATAACAAATGAAAATATTTTCTTGCTTTTATAATAATTTATGAATTGCAGTTTTTAGTTATTAAAAAAGTACAAACAAAGTTCATTGTTATAATTAAGTATTCTGCGATAAAACTATGCAGCCTTTTTCTAGAATCGTAATGTTTAGTATTGAAACAATATTTTCGACGAAACAAGATATTTTATTTGAGATCATTTCTGAACGCATTTACAACTTTAGCATTTAATACAAATAACTTGAAAATTAGAATAATTTTTCTTTTTGTATGTTCAATAATTTAGCATTAAAATGTTATTATAAAAAATTTAAATATGTTACTCTTCTAAAAAGCATTCTTTGAGATGTGATTTGAAATGTTAAATTGCAAGATCATTAAAAAAAGTATATTAAGAAGGAAACTGCTACTTTAAAGGCTCAAATGCTTTCTTCGTGAGCCAATTTAATATACTCGACACAAGTGCGATTCACTTAGTTGCAAGATGCCCTTTATTTGGAAAAAATCCCGCGTATAATACATTCTTAATCCAAGAGCTTCTTTCCTGGTTCTTGATCTTAAATAGCGGCGGAGTCAAGTGCAACAATTCGTATCAGAAATGCATTTTGGCGTGCGCAAAACGTGCGCGAAATAACAAATTTTTCATTTAGTTACCCCTCCATTTGCGGATCGAACAAGCACTGCATAAAGAGTGCTATTGTCTCCGTGAATATTCTCTTTTGCAATTAAAATGCTCAAGGAGCGGCAACGGTTCAGATTTCTCGTGGCTTTGTCGATCGCGCGCTCGAATGAAAGAGGCGTAAAACTCCGTACAGGCAAAGAACTTTGTACCAGTGCAGGAACGTTAGCAAAAGAGAGCGAGGGAGCAGTCGCGCAATGAAGGTTTTATTGCTTCGGTTATGCTCGGCGGTTCGTGCAATTTTGGTATCCGAATTGAAGACTCGTATCTAAACCAAGGCTCCATTCGGTCGAAGGAAGAAAAAAAATGGCCGATTAGCTAAAGACGAGGATAAATGTATGGGGAGAGCGACGGCGGAGAAAAAAATAGTGTTTGATCTGATCTGATTAGGTACGATAGCACAATAGATAATGCTATTGAATCGAAGATAAAAATCCGAATTGTTTCGGAAATATCCTGAATGTATTCAGTAGTTCCAACAATGTAATCGAGCAGATCTACTTATGTACAAGCATAAACTAAAAAGAAATCGATCAAACCCAGATAGGGTTATATCAAATTTGGATACCTTTGACCGTCACTTATTTCAAGGAACACAATCTAATCTAATCTGTAGATTTAATTATCTACCCTAGTAGAAATTCGTTTAGTTTCAAACAAGTTTCTGACCAGTTTTACTACACTGAGAAAAAAGTTAGAGTAAGTTTAGCAATATTTTCTGGCCCAAGTAGGATATACTTACATTACATTCATATTTGCTATATTTTATAAGTAAATATATTATAATTATGAATCAAAGTGCAATTCGTATCGCAAATCATCTTAGAAATTATATCAGACATTGATATAATTCAAGTATATCCCAGTTGGGCTCTAAAATATTGCTAAACTTACTCTAACATTTTTCTCAGTGTAACTTTCTCGCCAGATACTTGTAAGTCAACCTGATCAGATACTGGTTAGAATGTAACGCTTTGCTTACAAGATACTGGTCAGCAAAACTAGACAGTTTCTGACCAGAAAGTCTAAATTGATACTAGCAAGTTCTGTACTAGAAATCACTGTAATCACGATACTCACATGTCAGGCTGGTTTTAAATAACGGACTAATAGGTTATGTTGAACAAACTTTTTAACTTTAAATGAAATTATTGCTAACAGCATACTCCCAACCTAACAATTAATATAATATATATATACATATAATATGAAGTAAAAAAATAAATACTTTCCTGTAACAGTCGTGTTTTGGTTCGATTTTGTTTTATTTTTCTGTCTGTCTAATAAATTGTTTTCATTATTTTTCTAATTGTCTAACAAATTTTATAATTATTTAATAAAAAATCTACTTCAGTGTTTTATATAAAAACATTGTCTATGTCTAAACTAGAGAATTAACCTCAAAATTAATAATGAGGTATTTTGTGTAATATAATATTGCTTGCGACATTCTTTTTTCTAATTCATTTGGGCTGGTTTACTTTTACACCGTAAAGATATTATTCAAATCTCACATTGTCACACTGGATATAAAAGGACTAATATAGGTTATGTATAATCATATCTAATATTAATTAGTTTTTCTATAGGAAAACTCACCAGTGGCTAGTTAATTGTTACTATTTAGAAATATGCATGATAAACTGGTTAAAATCTGACCAGTTTTACTTAAATAGTACTAGAATAGTAAAACTAGTCAGATCATTGTCAGTTTTTGATTAGTTTAACAGTCTAGATGAAACTTATCAAAAACTAACAAGCTACTAATCAGAACTGGCTAGAAACTTGACGAATTTCTACTAGGGTAATCGCATTATTTCTAACCAAAATTTGTTTCACTAAATTTAATCCATTTAGATTTATAGATTTAATTAAATTCTACTTTCAATCAGATTTGACTAAAACAAACCTTATCGATTTCGATAGAAATTCCATTAAATATTCGAATTCATCCAAATTTATATATAATTTATATATTGAATTTTATCAAGCTGATTTCACGTTAATATATAATTAACGAAAAAATAATTTAAATTTTAATCTGATGCGTTCAACTTAACTAAATTGGATGGCATGTATCTAATAGTGCCTAATTGTACCTACATTTCTCTCTCGTCATTTTCGTTAATTCGAAAAAGTAAGCTTGAAGCTGTCTTAATTTTCGGCAAGTTTCAGTAGTCAATCATACCGCGAGTAATGCCAGCAACTGGTTCAATAGTCTGGACATTTTCAGTCGATTCAAAATGGCTGCCACTGCAACTGCAACGCAACTAAAAACATTACTAGCGCACAAGTTTGGTTCCCATGACAGTTGTGAATGTACGTCCATCCGTCTACATCTCTTTCTTTATATATCTCTACTGGCGATGTAACCGAAGTCTGTTCAGTTCCAGTCGAAAAATTTCAGTCGGGATTGTCTCGAAGCATTTTCCAGCACCGCGAAAGACCTCTGAGTTACATGGAATCCCGCAAAAAGAAATAGCAAAAGCAAACTCGAAAAGAAAATACCTCTCAACCGTTTCCCCTGTCACGGGATCGCCGGAAGAACGATACCTCGGTGATGTTACGTGTAGAACGAGATTAATGGAGAACAAGCGAGGATAGCGACACACCAATTCCACCGGGGCAGTACATGTATATGTAACTGAAATAGATGGTGCTGGAAAATTCGTTCCGCTTGGCAAAATCAAAAATCGGGCATTTTGTTTACGCCTGATGCAAAGTGCCTGTACTTCATCATGGGTAACAAGTGAAATGTCAAAATGATTGGTTGAATGGTCGAATATATGTAATGAAAAGTCCAGTTGACCCGAAGCGATAGAATTCAAGTTTGGACGACGAAATCCGATTTTGGTGAAAATGTTTTATTCGAGTAGCAATGGAGATCTGAATGGCCAACGAATATGAGAGATGATATATATAATTCGTTATTATGTTTTTAAAGTGATCTCCATATTTCCTACTAATTCTTATTTTAAAGCAAGCTTGACATGTGGTATTCAAATATGTGCGGAATTTGTTTTTTAAAAAAATCACCCGATAAAAACAGATACAAAAATCGTGCTTCTATGTTACCAATATTATTATTAACAATAAAAATATTATAATACAGAATAATAATATAGATTAACTAAAATGTCTGATATAAATGTTTAAAGATTTAAATTAAACCATAAGATTAATATATTTCCTATAATTAATTCTTTTATTTAGTGCAGCTTAATTTGAATGCAGATCAGCTTAATATAAGTTTCAGATAAGTATTTGATTATGATAGAGGACAGAAATATGGAATAATGGTTCGGTAAAATTAAGTTCAGTCTTTGTTCAAGGCCTTTTTATTTTATTAAATAATTTGTTTTTTTATTCAATTATTTATGCTGTTTTCAATGTGAAATAGTCAGCTGTCACTTGGGTTTCTATTAATCCGACCTGTTTAACTTGAGCTAAAGGGATTTTGAAAACATGAAGAGACTTGGCAACACTTACAGAAAAGCAGAAATTTCCATCACGTGGCGATTTACCTTTTATTCCATATAATGCGTATCCAAGGCAAAGAGGGGGCAAGAATGGCTACCGTTCGTCGTTCACTAGAGCTTTAATTCCGTTTCCCTTGCAGCTCGTTATCAGAACATGTTCAAAAGAGAAAATCCGTGGAGTACCTTATGATCGCGCTCCTGCATAAATATTCCCAACGACCCAACACACAACCACAGATATTTGTATGCGACTAACAATCGCATTAGAGTGGTTTGTCAGCGTTTAATTATTTGTGACTTCGCTTCATTTGTTAATTAAAATTTCGCCGAGTGGAATCGCATTCGGCCACCACGACGGTTTTTAATTAAAGCGGAAGGAAACGGAGGATCGAACGATGGGATCAACGCAAAGTTTAATTAGAAGAAAAATCGTCGATGGGATCACTGCAAATAAAGACTTTTATGAGCCGCGGAATTTAATATTTTTCTTTTAATCACCTCATAAAGTAAGTGTTACAGCGCGGGACTATCGGGTGTATCCATTATCGATTTGCGAACGCCAAGAATGTAATACTCATTACGTACGATTGATATAGATACGGGGAAACTTGATGGGCTTTCTACACTCCAATGCGTGCAGTTTTCAACTTGTTGATGCATTGTTTATTGCCGCACTTGAGAATATAATTTGAATTTATAAATACCGCAAGCTTCCTTTATGCCTGCCTTAGCTGACAATAATTTTATAACAACTCTCTTATCGAGCTCTTTGATCGTTGCATTACCGAAAGAGCATTTTATTATGAAATTTATCGAGCCATCTCATTTCCAGATTCATATATTTTCAGTCATAATTCCACGCGAAAACGAACATCGTTCGAAAAGTAATAATAATAAAAATGATTGTTCATTTCGAGAACCATGATGAAAGATAGCGAAGGTCATCGAGTAGTCGAAATCTAGATCGCCATCGGGGTGGAATTTAAAAACGAAAACGAAACGAGGTACTTATAAATGATGGAAGAATCGATTAACATTTATCAGTCAAGCTGTCCATTGGACTCGCGCTTAATATCTCGGCCCTTTACCATAACCTTTATCACGCCGCCATTTCTTTCGCTTCCTTCGGCTTTTCCTGGCCGCCTGTCGTATTTCGTGTTATCTTGGAGCCCGCGTGTTGATGACCCTCGAACCACGTTACCAACCGACATAGCGAACCTAAACGCTCTTGCCAGGGTTGCCCTTGGTAACCGTGCACGTAACTCGCCGGATACCGCGTCGAACACTAGGGATCATTTCAGGATCGGAATTTCATCGGAAGTGCGCGACGCGAGATCAGACAAAATCGCAAACGACACAGTTTTACTATCGCCTCCCATACTCTTATGCATAACTTCGAATATTCTTTTCCCGCTGCCGTTCTTTGATCGCTCAAACCGATAATATTTCCTTCATAACTTTCTTTGATCCCGCTTTATTCTCCATCGTTACGACGAATAACTAAATCGCACGCTTAATGTATAGGAAATTCATATTGATTGTCATCGTGCGGCCAGATTTCATCCGACTACGGCGCCCAATGTGATCAGAAGCAATTGATTTATCACGATGTTCAAAAATTAGAATGACATTTATAACGTCAAAGGAAAATTAAACTCACTTTGACTAATGTTACACACTATTTTATCATACTTCGAGGAAATAAAAATTCAATCCTAATCGAATAATGAAATATTAGCAGAAGTTCTGCAATTCTTTTGAAATTCCACACTCAAGTGCAATAATATTAATTTTCTCGATTAATGTTTTCAAATCTATTATATATCAATTTAATTAGCTTCAGTTTTGGTATAACTTAATTGTTTTACCTATTGCATCGTTCTTAAATGCATTCTTTTTATTGCTTAAATCCAAGTTTCTGTACACAAACACAAATACACACATTACTAAAGGAATATGATTCTAAAATCTACTGTAACTAAAAATCAACAACTTCATACATCCAGACAAAATAAAGATAATATCAATGAAAAACATAACGCCACATATAAAATAGTATATCTTAATAGTGTTTCTAAGATAATATACTTTAAGAGGTTATACTACTCCAAATCAGGAAACGTGCGCGACATAAGAAACGCGCTATCAACTGTTAGCAAGTTCAAGTCTCACAGTTTGCAATGTGAGGCTTTCACCGAGTCCACGATTTTATTAGCACTGTCATCATCCGTATTTCATATTATATTCAGCTTATGCTTCAAGTATATTTATCGGTTATGGCTCGACGATAACTTCACGACGCAAACATTTCATATAAATATTATAAATTGAAAAAATCCTTCTCTCGGAAAAGTACAGAAATAAATTATTCTCGACAGGATTGAGACTTTTCATTAAATTTTGTGTCTCAGTTCGACAATATTATATTTTACGAGCAAATACATATTTTCTAAATTCTTTTAGACTTTTCTACGTTTTCTTTTGCTCTTTTATTGAGTTTAACAATACAAGTTTATTTGTATTGCTTTGAAAAACGACTTCCTCGTATACTTTTGCATATTGACAATATTTTTAATTACAACATTGCCCAAGAGCATATTATTGAAACACGTTTCTTTCTCACACTTAAGTATACAATGTTGTCTGACCTCGCAACAATAACATTGTTTGTCCAAGGCAAACACACTTACACGCTCTGAAATCAATATTTATTTGATAGAGTGAAAAACGAATGCGCACAAAGATGTTGCCTGCCTTTTTTCGAGCGACATCGTGTACAAACAATGTACACTTAAATTCAAATCACTGTCGACAAACGACATGTTTGTATCGTCTTTTTTGCACGATAAAAATCGAAAGAAGTGTATGAGTGACTTTCTCCAATACTTTATATTTACATAAAGAATATCAATATATAATTTGTAATAATTATCTCACTTAATAACATTGATCATATAAATATTGAAAAAGTTTTAATACTCAAATGATGAAAATTAGCCTAGAACTACCCTAACGCAACTATAAATTTTCTTAATTTTATGATTAAATTTTCGCAAAATACATAATATAAATTTATTCCTATTATTTTATTTTGCTTATTACTACTAATAATAAGTTTTAAATATTTTCGATTTGTTTTGATTAATACTTCATTATTTGCAATATCAACAACTTTAACTGACGTAAAAATCCCATAACTTCATACATTTTATTAAACAAATATTTGTGACTGAAAAAACGAATAATATTACGTCGCGTCATCCTTTTTGTAGGTCATGTATACATTTTCTTTGCAGTTGTTGTGTGCATACATAAATTTGAATTTGTTTTTTTTCGAGTATGCTTTCACGTCGACCACGATAGGCCGTTCTGGCATTGCGCGCCGAACACCAAATCGATCCCGCAGGACAAGTGAACCGTTCTCTTGGCTACAAGAGGCATTGGTTATAACGAGATTGTTCGTTCTCACATATTAACGAACACCACCTGCGACATGGGGAGTCTAAAATGGCTCGAAATACACTCCCGTGTGTCAGATTTTCGTCAGCCAACGATGAAAAGCGAAGTTCCCAGGATTCTATAGATAAGTTTTTAATGAAGACTTGTTTAAGTAACATCATGTGACTATTAGTTATACGAGCAGAGCCATTTTATGCGTTTATTTTGAACCAGATTTTTTTGGCCTAGACTAGTTGAGAGGCAGGCTCCGCCAACACAACTAAAATTAGGATAATTTGCAAGCAAAATCTCAGGTATCTGTTTTGTGTAAATTTTAGGAAGGAGTTTCTAAGGCAAATATAACCACAGTATAATTTACTATATATTCCTACCCAGGTAGTAAAAGGAGTATTTTATTTTTTCTTTTCAATATATTTTGTATTTTAATTTTTAACTTTAATATTATATTGCATTTTTAAAAGTAATAGAACAGATATTATATTTTGTATTTAATTATTATTAAACATTTATTAAATATTTTTCAAATATTTGAGGTAATAGGAAAGTAAAAGATAAAATTGTATCAAAAATAATAGCGCAGGAAGAATTTTCTTGCTTGACTGGGAAGGGTTCAGAGGGTCTTTTAAAAGATTGCAATATATAAAATTAATAAATTGTAAAAGTTATAATTATATGGATATAACTAAATGGGAGAAAACGTACTGATATTATTTTTTATAATTTTTAATTTTTTAATTGTATTATATAACAATTAGTCGTCACGATTGGTTGTCCACCGTCGGGTCAGAGGAAAATGGTGTTTTATACCGACGCTCTGCCAACGGTGGGCGACTCTCAGTTGATCAACGGTTGACAGCGATGGTCCACGACTGTGCCTATCGTAAATTTCTACATGGGTACAGGCGTGTGCGTATGATGAAAAGATGTTAACCGTTGAAGTATTTTTAAAGACCAGTACTCTGGAGTTTTTATATATATTTAATGGAGACATATATTGAAATTTTATCACCAAAATAGTATTATTTATATACACGCAAAGACAAATGGTGAAGTACGCAAATTTTACGACATTTGTTTTATAGTTTCAATAAAAATTGTTGTAACTACATCGTGTAAATGACATTACAATACTTATTGAGATCAAATAAAACTTAAGTATCGTTAACGTCGACCTAAATATTTTGATATGAGAGATCAACTATATCGTGAAAATGTATTTGTTTATAATAATCGTAATGCAACAACAATATTTATATTACGAAGCTATTAATATTACTAAATATACTAAAATATACTAAATGAAAAAGTAATGCACACAGGTTGCACAAACTTTATGACATTTATATTAAAAATACATAAGTTATTTATATATAATATGTAATATATATTCTAATATATATATAAGTTAACGGGAAATTTCACTCCGAGAAGAATTTTTGATTTGCATTCTCTAATGCGTGTTAAAAATCATTTTTCCAGTTACTCGCATAATAGCTAAACACAATTTACCTTCTCAAACTACCTTCCTTCATTATAAAAAGATAACTATTCAACACTTTACTTTTAAAAGCAAAGAACTTTAGAAGCAAAAGATATCACTGAAATATAACGTTGAAACGCGGCGCAAATTTCGCGTAATTTTATTATCATAGAACCGCCGAGCCGTTCCGTAATAAAGAGGCATTAACAAAACTTCGCATCATTCTTTCCACGCCTAATTTGCTGTGAAATAAATTCGCGCGACGCGCGACGTAAGATGAATCAGACGCCACGTATATATCTCACGTACGTCATGAATCACAAAACAAAACAGATGTTGCAAAATGGAATATACAATGCTCGACAACATATTACATAAACCGCGGAAGTGGCTCGCGCGAAACGCAGCGTTCCATAAATATTTGATTGTTCAATCGGCATCCCCAATCGATTTACGACGGTTCCGTACATCGTTCGCGACAAAATAAGAAATTAACCTTGAGCAAACAAACGTTGCTTCCGGGAAGAGGACGTATGCGCCGCGGAAACGAGGGTGGGAAAGGGAAAAAAGTCGACGGCGCGGTTCCATTAGCAGCGGCCCTCGACGTGCCCGGCACCTTTTACTGCTCGAAACCCCGGAACTCGAGCGACAGCAGCCCGTCGACCGAAAATAAAACAAGGAACTTCGCTCGACAAAGTTTCATAATGCTTCTTCCCAGTGAAACGTCGTCTAGCTCATTTTGGGGTGTCGAGTGCGCCCGACAAAGAAACGCCTCCGCATCAGTTACACACCTGAGCCCAATCTCAAACTGCCGACAAAAATTCCATTTTATTATTTAATCTGATTTAATGGGCCCGAATTTTGAAAGTTCGCGAGAAAATCAATTTTGTAACGAAAAACGTTGGAACGAATTTATAGTAGAAGGTCTATTATATTTGTGCCGGAAATGATTTTCAATTATATAGAATAAAACGATTGTCCTCTGAAAACGGAGACGATTAAATTTGATTGTTTCTATTTGATAATAATTGTTGCTATACACAACAGTTATAATAATATAATTGAATTCTATTGGATCGCAGTTTTTTGATCTAATGAAAAATGTGCGTTTAAGAAAACTTGGAATATTTCTATGCACATTCAGTTAAATTCCATCAATTTATATTTTTCAGACAAATTTTAAATATATCTTATATAAAAAACTGTTTGAGTTTGAGTTTGTTTATATAAAAACTTTGAGAAATATGAAATTCGTTGTTGATTGTCTTTAAAAGCTATTTTTTATATTAACATTTTATTAATGCATTTTATCAGAAGAAATATGACTTAACCATGAGTGTAATTGATAGAATATTTTATTAAATTGCAGATCTTTGCAGGTTTGCACATGTAGGGTATATTTCCTGGTTTAAATTCGGTGTTAATAGGTAATTTTCTATTTTGAAATCTGGTTAAACGTGTAGAATGTTGTTTCAGCATATAACATAACTATAGTAAAATAATAAATTTGTATCACAAAACGGTAATATTTAATACGATATAAAAACTATTGACTAAATTGTTATTATCTTATTTTTGTATAATATGTAATAGCTTAGAAATTAATTTCGAAAACAATTTTAAAAATATTGCACCACAATTTAATACACCGTTGGAAATTTATGGCATGCAACAAACGGCATGGAAATTTTGCATTATTCCATTTTTAATTTTACATTGAATGAATAATTAAGCGCAACGTTAAACTTATTTTGCAAGGTAGTTTTAATTTTTAATAAAAAAGGTAAACGTAAGAAGTGCAACCTTTTAAGACAAGCTAAACATAATAATCTTCGTAGCGGAATTGCCGAGGTCGTGAGATTAACTATGCCGTTAAAAAAACTCATTTTGCGCGGGTGTGGCGTAAACTTTCGCTGTTAAGAGAATTAGAAAAACATACAAAAGTTACAAAATTTCCATCGGTTTTACGGTCGCGTTATGGCGCGACATTCGCCGATATTAGAAAGCTGTTTAAAAATCTCATACGCGACATTTTACGATTGAATAGCGAAACAACGAGACCCAATTTCGCTTTTATTGAAAATTTTATGAGTCACTGTCGAACCAGCAAAATTACCGTCTGGAAATGTTTAATCTGTCAAAACAGCAGGCCAGGAT
>JABFPK010001462.1:0-11727 GCA_022817445.1 Habroteleia sp. ZL-2020
TAAGAATTTTGCATCTAATTACTCAAGTACTTAAGTACTTTGGGTCTAATTACTGAAGTACTTAAGTACTTTGCATCTAATTACTCAAGTACTTAAGTACTTTGGGTCTAATTACTCAAGTACTTAAGTATTCTAGTAATTCAAAAATTTTCATCCTTAAATTAACTGAAGGAATTAAATTAAATACTGAAGGAATTGTAAGTACTACTTAGGCCCAACCCTGTTTTCAAGTATGACTTATGTGTACGAAGAAAGTTACAAATATTATTCCATATACATAATTAATCAAAAACCATAAAACACAATTTTTAACAAATGCATTTTAATGTTTTGCGAATCAAAGAAATGATTTGATCTTAGGAAAATTATAAAAACGGCATAAAATCATTACGAAAAACAATTGTTCTTCCTAATTAGCATGTCGTTCGATTTTACAAATGCGATTAAGATTCACTTGGCAATACTCGCGGCAAAACGATTGTACGCGTCTGACAGCGGGTTGTCCGCAAATCAGAACTCGGGGGCAACGAGGGAAGCACAAAGAAGGACCCGAAAATAGCTCCGTGTCTGGCGCAATTATTCGCCACGAATGGACCAATTAGAGATTCTGTTTTATCGCGGCGTTATCGCCACGGGGATAATAATGAAACGTCACGTCCGTCTTCAAGTCCACAATAACTCGGCCGAGAAAGGAAAGGCAAAAATGGAAGCGTTTCATAGCAAAGAAAGATAAAGTAGGCAACAACGGCCGTCCCTTTAATTTGTTTTACATTTTAAATTTTCTGTTTAGGAGGGAACGGCGCCGCCATAGATCGTTTTGCATTATCAATTTCTAAAGCTAACGCGAACGCAGGACAAGACGACGACGCCGAGTAGCTCGGAGATTGATAGCATTTCCGCTGGAATGGCATCGAAGCGAAGAAAAAAAAAAGTGAAGCGGGACACATAAAACGAATAAATGTTTCTAAGAATCAGCGGAGATTCGTTCGTACGGAGGCGGATGTATCGGCTTTTCGGTGCACGCCGCGCAAATAAAAAAGCGAAAAAGATGGCGCTCGCGATCAGCGTGTTCATAGTCCTGTTGGCTCGCAGAAACTAATTTAAGTTCGTGAATCACTTTGAATATTTCGATTTATTCGGATACGCGACGTATTTCCCGCGGGAATGCCCGTGCTGCTTGACGCGACGCAAAATCGACACGCGCTTCAAGCTGCTGCTTTCAATGCACTTGAGATAAGGGAAAGTATATGTACCGGCGGAGTATCGATGTCGTTCAGACGACCCTGATACTCGTTCGGGGATTTGAGGTTCGGTCATTTGCGCACCTCCGATGTGCTTAGTACGTTTTACTAACTCTGCGCGAGACTATATGAGCGGAACGCGCGTTTTGGCGCTCATTTTTTGTCCGAAGCTTACTTCAAACTGCTCGTGCGCTGGATCAGCCACATGCTTTAAATATGGCTGAGTTTGCGAGAAAATAATTTGCATTTTATTTACAATAATTGTTTATGGTGTTTAAGTTTGCGTGTGATCAAACTACTAATATTAAAAGTTAATAACACTAGTAGAAATTCGTCAAGTTCTTAACCAGTTCTGATCAGTAGCTTGTCAGATATTAATAAGTGACATCTAGACTGGAGAAACTTATCATATCCTTGCAAAGATCTCTCTAGTTTTACTATTCTAAAAAACAAGTCGAGTAAAACTGGTCAAATTTTAACCAGTTTTATCATGCGCATTTCTAAATAGTAAGAACTAACTCTTGACTCTTAACTCTTGAGTTCTACTGTAGAAAAACTAATTGATATTAGATCTGATTATACATAACCTATATTAGTCATTTGGTTATATCCAGTGTGACAGTGTGAGAATAATCGTATATCACATAGTTTTAGTTAAGATTTATTTCCTTTTACCAAATTTGAATATCTTTACGGTGTAAAACTAAACTAGCCAAAATGAATAAGATAAAAGAATGTTGCAAGCAATAAGTATTATATTACACAAAAGAACCTCGTTATTAATTTTGAGGTTAGTTCCCTAATTTAGAAATAAACAATGTTTTTATATAAAACATTTAATGAGATTTTTTATTCAATAATTAGAAAATTTATTAGACAAACAGAAAAAAAATGGAACTAAAACAAGACTGTTACAGGAAATTATTTATTTACTTCATAACCTATTAGTTATGTTGAAAAAAATGGAAACGTGCGAAAAACGTATGCAAAATGAATTTTAGAAAGAAAATAATTTTCAGATTAAGAACCACCATTTTTTCTAGATGTTGATACTGGGGGAGACTGGGGCTGGTTTTGACAGAGGCCGCGATTATTAGAACTTTGGTGGTTCTTGAACAGACAACGCTAGGATGATTTTAGAAATAGGCAAATGATCGCGCCACCATTGTCCAGTGACGTTGGCACTTTTGTGATAGGAGCCCGTGTTGTTGTAACAACCTACCCTTGTCACAACCAGCCCGTCTCCCCTATAACATTTAATTTTTTTATAACGACAGATAAAAATAATTATATATACAAAAACTATATTGGACATACAGTAAAATGTTACTAGACTTCACGATAAATAATTTAAAATGAGATATTGATAATTATTTCTGAATACAACACAGTAAATGTTTAACCAACTTTTTCCTCCTCATATAATTATTTTCTCGTGTATTTATTGTCCTTTTCTAATTCCGATAAACTAAATTGCGCTTTTTTTACGTTACTCCGAGTAAAATAATTACTTTTTTGCTGATTTATATATGTAAAAAGCTAACGTACTGTTTGTGATGTTTTAATAATAATGATAATAAATTGTATTGATTATATAATTTTTGTTGCTAAAATATTAACACATGACGAAGTATTATTTATTTTATAGATTACACGTTATAGGATGCCAAAACTGCGCATTATTACAATTATATATTCAATTAAAAGCATTACTTGCATTTAATAAATGATTCTCGAAAAAGTCTGTTTATAATTTAAAGCATTACATAGAAGTCCATATCAAATGAAAATATATAATTTAAATTCAAAATTCATAAATAAGTTTCGAACATTTTTCATGAATGACGTCGGTATGGTTATTTAAAAAACCGTCTGACGAATCTATTTTAATACAATATTGACATTCTTTAAAGACAAAATAAGCGAAGGGTAAGAAAAAGCTCTAAGAAGAGTAGCGTTTTAATCAAATTTTTCCTTCATCAGCTAATTTCTTTCAAAGGATAAGTTAAATGAACGACAGAACTCATCAATTCACTTCATAATTTACATAGTATACGCGTACATTCTCGCGAGAATGTTTAAACAAAAAAAAAAAAATAAAAAAAGGAGATGATTGCAAAAATAAAAAGAACAACACCTAAGAAAAAAGGAAAATTTGAAGCATTCCCCCGGGGAAGTTTCTACGTAACAAATCTCATCGCTTTTGTTACACAATTTTGGTTCAGAAGGAAGCGCCATTCATCTTCAAATCGAATATGTGCGCGATCCGTCGGAACTGCATTAGATATAAATGAAAATAGTTACAAAACTATTCCGTCGATATTAATCTCGGCTTGAGAAGTTATGCACGACAAAAATATAAAAAAAATCATGAAATACCGGACGATTAAAACTCCGAAATCCGGTACTGAATAGGTTTAGTCGTGAGTGGTGATGTTTTGAGTGCTCGGAGTCGGCGGTTCAAAAAGTTATGACGCAAAAAGAGCCGCATTTCGCACGCTGACAAATGATTATTTGACGAGCCCGTTCATTTCATCCGGAACCAAAAAATACGGCAGAGACTTGTCTCATTAAGCTAAGAATGAATGGAAACAAAACGTTAAATAACGCGCACGATATTAAACTAAAGGATTGCGACTGCGTCTGTAATTCAGTCGCGTTTTCGCGATAATTAGAGACCGTGGCGTCGAGAGGGCACTCGTTTCTCTAACCGACTTACAAAAAATTACGCCAAATAAAAGTTCGCGTTCCGCTCCGCTACTTTTTGTCGTGGCGTTTAGGTTTACGTTTGCACTTCACGTAGTTGTTGCAATGGAACTTGATACGTAAGGGAAGATTAATGAGTCGCACGTCACATTTGACAAGGCAGGAATTCTCTGCAACGGGATCTAGTATTTGCTATCAGAAATACTTTTATTTTTCATTCATGGTGCTCGTAATTGCGATACTTCGACAAGCTTTTTTTCGTCAGCTTTTTATGCCGGCATGGATATCTCTGTTTGAAATGACTTCATTTTTCACTTTTAGATAACACATTGATTAATTGGTTTCATATCTGAAGACTAAATACTGTCAAAAAATGCTGTTGTCTTTTTGAATATATATATACATTTTATCGAAAGTATCTCATATGTTATATATAAATCGTCTATAGATTCTCGTGTTTAGTTATTTATTTATTTGAAATAAAAATATTTGATAATTAAATTTGTTTTTCACAGGCATATTCTGTGTAAATGAAATATTTCTTTTATACCCAATTTGTTAAGTAATATTACCAAAGAGAAATATAAACAAATTTAAAGTAATAGTAAAGAACTTTTTTAAGATCCGCAAGGTAATTTAACACTAAATGTCTCTGTGATCTAAGTTCTTACCACAAAAAACACCGAGAGCAGAAATATTTGAAAATGTTATACAAATTAAATGATATATTTCTTTATTTATTATAATATAATTAACTTACAGTTTTTCTTGCACACTGTTACATATATATATATATATTGACTAAATAAGCGCTACCTATGGAATTCACGTTATCTATATAAATGATTAGCACTTCCTTATGCATTATGCGTATAATTACCAGACTTTTAAATACGAATGTGGTATCAATTTAATTATTACAGCGTTAATTATTTCATTACGATATAATGGAATAATTGTATTAGAACATTAAATGGATATTTATGATACATTAAAAATACTAAAATAATATTTATTGTTAAATAATTAAATATAAAATGTTAATAATAATTAACAATAGTCCTCGCTTTTTAGACGATAAATCATTAAATAACTTCGATCAATAACTCAGTAACTATATAAATTTGAAACACATTTTCATTTTCCGCCATATTGCAGTTGGAATAAATTTTACTATCACCATTATCGAAAAATTCTTTAAATATTTAATAGCAACACGATATTCAATTAGAAAAATACAAGTATATAACATCGTCGGCACGACATTGGCAAAATTGCACTCACATTGGTAGACAACGTCGTGACAACGTGGGATGAAGGTTGATGAAGATGACACTTTCTGTATCTATCTTTTATTTTCTCTAATATTTACTTATATCTGTCATTTATAATGTAATTCCAATACGGTGTTTGAAATTGAATCAATATATTATTTTTCCAGTGTATGTCAAAAGGTTCAACGTTGACAAAGCAACCCAAGTAAAGTAAGTAATTTTGTCTAGTTTTTGACAAGTAACTGGCTAGGTTTTACTGTTTTATAGCCAGGGCTGACTAGTAGCGTAACCCATGTAGAATAAATAAGTCTTCTGGCAAAAATCTGGCAACGTATGGATAAGATTGGCTGAGTCTGGCTCGTGATCGAGTTCCAGACTTTCCTCTTTTGAATGAGTAGTCCAAATATGGAATGGCCGTCCATATTCCTGCCAGACTACCAAAGTTTGGCACGCTATTTTTTGACAAACGTTAAATTTTAAACACAAGTCTAGCTGTCCATATTCCTGCCAGTTTGCTAAAGTCTAGCATACTATTTTGTAACATAAGTTAAATTTTGAACATAATTCTGGTGATCCGTACTCCTGCCAGACTACTTATGTCTGGCAGTACATACTCTTGCCAGACTGATAGAATCTAGTAATCCAGACTTTATTAGTCTTTATTAGATTAGATTATATTAGATTATATTAGATTATTATTATATTAGACTTTATTAGGTAATTTAGTATTTAAATTACCCGACTTTATTAGTCGGGGATGTCAGACATTGTTAGTCTGGAATGAATCTGGATCGCCAGACTTGTGTGCCAAACAGAGAGGGAGGATAGGATGCTAGACTAAAGACAGTTTGGAACTCGATCATAAACCAGACTTAGCCAGACTTAACCAGACTTTTACCAGAATTTTGCCAGACTTATCCAGACTTTAACCAAACTTTCGTCAGACTTATCTAGATTTTCGAACGTTGTGTATTCCTAAACCCTATCCAGATAAATTAGACAGCGTTCTAGATGGTTGTAAGCCAGAAACTATTCAGGAACTATCTGAATTCTAGTAGAAGTAAACTAGTCAAGTTTAATCTACCAAGCACCTTAATCGTGATCGCATAGTTTTATTTAAACAAGCCAAACTAGGCATTGTTTGGTCAGTGCCTTTTTCTTTTTTTATTTTTTTTCGTTATAGCCTAAACAATTTTTACTTGGGAATGCTTACCGACGTCGTTTGCCAATACTCAATCAACGTTGTTACACTTGTAAAATAGGCCAAAAGTTGGCAATTTCTGTCCGGGTATAGTGTCCTTTCTAGTTTTAATCCGAAGATCGCAAATTATGTTTATTTAATTCAAATCCTTTAACGACGAAGTAAAATTATTTTCAATGCTTATTCAGCAGTCTATCTGAAACGCGCTGTGTGTACAATTAAAGAACTCAATAAAAAACGCCGAAACCGCAGTATTAATCACAGTGTTTGCATTAACATTCTTCATGTTCTTTTTCCGTCGCGTTGCTAATATGAAGTTGCACCCAATTACTAACCGTAAAATGCTCGCTCCGAAGAAAGTGCTAATTATAAATTATATATAGTAGTTCGACAAAGAATTTAATCGTCTAATTAACCTACTTTGAGTGCGATGCACTCATTAGTTGAAGTATTTTGTGCGTTCCCAAATCACGGATGCATCTTTCTTCAATCTTTCATAATTATCAAATTGTTCGATAAACGCTCTTTCTACTTATATATTGTTATCTTCGTGGACGATCGTTGCAAAGCAAAAAGCACGCTTTAAATAGCAATTCAAATGTTATCATAATCAATAACGAATATAGCTTCAAAATGCGAACAATCAAATTTTTACAAATAACATCAATTATGGACAACGATATGAAGAAATACTAGCAATTTAATTATCCAATGAGCTGGCTTGCAATCGACCAAAATTAAATATTTATTTTTTTGTAAGCAATGCATTTTTTATAAGCAAAACGATATATTCTTTATATTTTATTTTGATAATTATTTACTTAATTCAAATAAATAAATGCAATTAAATTAATTATAATATTCGTACAGTTTGTGCTCTTAGACACAGAACGGAATAAAATATTCAACTTCTGTAATTCAAAGTAACAATTTCGAGAATTGGAATGATAATTTCAAAACGTTAATATTCTAATTTTAAGATAAACTTATATTTTGTTGTGTTCGTTGAAAAATGTTCAAAAACTAATGGTCCAAGTTTGGAAGCATTTGCTTAAAAAAAATGTTGAAAATACGCACGTTTAACATGCCACTAAATTTAGAGTTGCCGAGGAGAGGATGATCCCCATCGACAAAATCTTCTTCGAATATGCACGTCCGGAGTGATCACAAAAAAAAACGGTTTGCATACATAGATACATAACGTGGACGAAGCAGCGACATTCTTAAGTGGAATATTGACAAAGAAACTATCTCGACGTGGCAGTTACTATCGCCAATAAAAGCTGAATTTACGACAGTCATTTTTACGAAGATAAGGAGAAAAAAGGCAGATTTAACGCCGGGGACATGGCATTTGCTTTCCCAGAGACACGTATTGGAGTACCGAGATGGCGGGCGTTCATAACGTCACTTAAATTTCTCGCGCTACATTGGTCGTGAGTTCTTTCGCCGCCGACGGTGCCCGCGAATGAATTATTTATTATGCCCGTTGTCCGCCTCAACTATTTATTACGGATAAGAAATACGTTATTAAATCCTTTCTTTTCCCGCTATTTTCCATTCCAGATCAAACTGACGGAACCAGCTTGCAATATTCATGCCCAACATCGCCCTCGTTTGTCCCTCGAACGATAGCTTGTAACGCAGTCTTTTATCATAGAGAAATATTGTTCCCATTTTTGACAGCGTTAAATTAGTAAAATGCGAATGATTACAAATCGGAAAAATTAATATTTTTACTTTTCCCTGCCGAGATTGATAGAATTGTTTGGCTTCTTTTTTTTATTATTTAACAATAATGAAATTAAATATTTGCAATTCCTAAATTCAAATTAAATTCTCTGTTCAAAAATACGTTAAAAAATCCATTTTTATGATACATGTGCACAATAGTTATTATTCATTATTTCCATCTATCAAACTTTTTTTTATAAGTAATGAAAATGAAATATCGGTATTATTAATTACAACTACGAATGCAATCGTGATAACTTGTTAAATTCTAATTAAAAAGTTATTTCAATTATGATTAATTGTGCAATTTTGTTAATTGATATGTTGTGTTTTTTACATTAACATTTGTTGCAGAGTTGGCTACGCGTCCCTTGTTTTCTTATCATGCAGCTAACTTCATATTCGTTTAGAAGCCCGCGATAAGCGGAGTTCTGCTGCAATCAGAATTACTTCAATAATAACAATGATAATTATTGTTAATTTGTTTTTCTTTCAAACATAATTTTTATATTAACATTCTTTTCTTACATTATAAATAAGTAGTGCATATTTTAAATTGAATTTTGATCTCGACGGAGAAAAAATGAGTCAATTTAATCCTATTTTACTCGGTTTAATATTATATGAATCCATTTTGATGCACATGTTTCGGGTTACAGTGTTTGTATCCGAGTAATTCATTCTGAAAAAACTGATGCATGCTTTTATTTTCATATCGCATTTTATGGAAAGTATTCACTCGGCATTTTTCGTGCACTTAATGCATAAAACGCATTCAGTGCGGTATAACACTTCACCTATTTACTACTTCAGGATAGCAATTCTGAGAAGTTACAACGTTTAGAGAGCATTTTACATTTGGGGACTCGAGGCAATATTCCAAGTACCATTTGGAGTATTTTATCTTTGATATTTCAAGTACTCCCTAGACGAATTTGTAAACGAATGTACGAAGATACATTAATTCCAAGTACAGAGTGATGGAGTTAGATTAGATACCCGGGAAAAAAATTGAACTGAACATCGCTTTACTTAATGCAACAATAAAAATTTATTGTAATATAATATTTACGCGCTCGATATGCGCTAATTAATCATGAAACCTTTATTAACTTATTAAACCGGTATATATAAATTCAAATTAATATTCAATATTCCGACTAATGAAAATGATTAATTCACCTTCGAATTATTCATAACATCTACGTATTTACATTTAAAAATAATCTAAATTCATAAATCCTATTTAGTTTGATATATTTTATTATAATTTGCACTCGTACGTTGAGAAAAAAAGAATTGTACAATCTACTAGCTTTATACGATACTTTCAACAAACATAAATAAAAAAATTTTAAATTTATTATCTCAAATAGTTATTTTTTAATTTTATGTAGTTCTTTTTTAGTTCTTTAGTTTTTTTTTTTATTCGACAGCAAAAATTTTTGCTTGTGTCATTGTGAACTCGAAAATTATAATGTACATGATAACTACAGGCATTATAGTTTCAAATTAAAATTATTATAAAACGCGAATTAAAAGTTAACAAAATGATTAGCGTGCTCGACAAACTAATTAGCGCGATTTATTGAAAAGAAGTTTCCGACGAAACAAGGGGCACTAAGAAACTTTTTATCCTTATTCTTTGCGTGAAATTTAGAAGGCTACGTGCAAGAATTAAGTAATAATAATTAATAAAGTTGTAACGTTTGCTAAAAAAAAACTATAATTCCCATGACAAATTTAATATCCTGTCACCAGAATATGCTACGAATAAAATTTTAGTTATACTAAAAGGGAAGCCATGTCAAAATCCTAATCGCCATTAAAAAAGTAGACGTTCCATTTTTAAATTTATAACAAATTCCTCCTTTCAAATTATTAACTTTCCTTTTGCCTATACAATATTTAGTTATTGAAATATTTCATCTCAAATGAATGTCTCAAATTGATGTCTCAAATTAAACAACTCATCTTCTACATTTGCATAATGTTTAAGTTTTTATTCATAACAGCTCGGCATTGAATTTATTGTATTGGTTTCATTCGCAATGGAAAACTCGCTAAATGACAACTTTATATTCCAAATAAAATGCAAACGGAAAGAGCAAGACAGAAGGGACAAAAATGCGAATAATTGACCATCCGTCACAAGCAGCTCCGGCTTTCACGCGGCGAAAAATCTTCGAAGCGCACCGGCAACGTCAAAATATGACTTTTATTATCAGGAGTCGCGCATTAATCCACCGGTGTATCGGACAAGGGCGAGGGGCGCGAGGTTGCCGGGGATGGAAGCTGGATGAGCGCTTAAATAGGGTGGAATTGTCGACGAGGGTGCTACAGTTACACGGGAGCAATGCAGAAGTCACCCGCGTGGCGTTGCTTTATAGTTTACTAAATGAGCGTTGAAAGCTGGCAAACTCTTGAAGACATAATCCAAGCTTTCATGATTCACGCGCTGCTAGCAACTCGCATGAATTTATATCACAATTTACTCACTTTTTCGTATTTTAAATGCGCTAATTATTTACCGTGCTTTAACTTTTGTTTACGTTTTCTCCTTTTATCAATAATCACTTCGTCAGTATCAGTGATGTTTTATACGGAGCACTTTAAAAGATTTCAGATTTTTCGACATTTGTTGCATTATAAAATGTCGCCTTATAATAATTACAAATGCATCTGATAAATATTTTCTCTTTGAAAATAAAAATTTACGAAATGTAGAAATGGATTGGTCGAGATGGTCAAGATAAAACATGGCAAACGTGATGAGAGTTTTGTTTGTCGGGCCCCGAACAAAATGGCCTCTAATGGGCCCTAAAATGAATTTATTTAAGGGTTTATGACTGAACATCTCCAGATAATCATGAAATTGTTAACTAATTTGAATTTAATAAAATTATCCCGCCGGGCCCATCTTGGGACCAAACATGGTTAAGAGAATAGGCTTCCCGATCGGGGCCAAAATTATGCCCAGCGTTACATGTGGTCGTAAATGTTAGTCCAGGGTCATTTTTTAGCTCGATCCAAATTTGTACTGGGTTAATATTAAATTCCATTAATTTATAGAATTTAAGATACCCTGGTAGAAATTTAGACCGGGCTAAAACAAGTCCCTGAACTGGTTTCCAAGCCACCAGTACGGGGCTCATAAGCACAAGTAACGCCGGGCATGAGTTTGGGCCTGATCGGGAAGTCTAATTTTTATCCACGTTTGGCCCTTAGATGGGCCTGGCAGGATAATTTGATTAGATTCAAATTACTTAGCTGTCTTATGATTATCTGAAGGAATTCACAGCCATGTCCCCTTAAGTAAATCCATTTCGCAACCCTTTAGAGGGCTTTCCTACTCGGGGCCACTATATTGCCCAGCGTTCATACGATTTCGGGGCCTCGTGGGGTTTTTGGTATTGAACTGGGGTGGGCCCCACCAGGGAAATTTGCAATCCGGTTACCATGTTTCCTCCCTACCAGGGGCACGGTTGGAATTGTGGCAAACGGGATATATTTCTTCCCGGGTTGTTAAGGTATGTTTGACCGAACACGGAGAATTGTGTGAACCTGGAAC
>JABFPK010001463.1:0-11725 GCA_022817445.1 Habroteleia sp. ZL-2020
GTACATGACACGAAGCCCATTGTCCTGAGGGCCTGGAGCAGCCAAGCGAAAGTCTGTTCTTGATGCGTGTTTGCCAAGACGAGGGTGACGCTTGTCTTGTGGACAGCAATAGTATTATGCTTGCCGTATACTTATGTAACACGAGAGATCTCAGTATACTCTTCGTCCCAATGCAATAGCAGTGGTTATCAACCACCGAAAGCATCGTCTACATAACGCCGAATTCAAATTTTGAATAACTTCTGTCACGGAGACGCGTTTCTACACATTTTAATTAATTTTAAAGAGGTTAATCCACTTGACACTTTGAGCTTCTTAATGTCTGCACGAGGACCCAGTCAAATAAATTGCCAAACATCAATGGATTGTCGTAAATATGCCTGTCGATTGATCTATCGATCTTACCTATTTGTGTACGCAGTCACGCTTTTAATCACGTCACTCATTCAATCGTCGCATTTGTCTTTCGTTGTAACGCGCAAGTCACGTATTTGATTCAATACTTTCTATCGGCACGGTGACGCAGCGTTCCGTCGTACGACAACGGCAAGTATAAATACATTCGTGGATAAATCGCTCGTGTCGTTTATTATTTACGGAACCTAATAGGAGCGTTACCAGACTGCCTGGGGATGTAATGCAGTAGCCGCACGCTGACGTAACCGGCGTTATCTTTAACACAATCGAGCGAATTGGATTCCTCGCGGACTGTTTGTCTGCAGAATCAGATTATCAGTTCCTGAGTAATTAATGAAATAAGCTTTCTCTACGCCATGAAAGTAATTCCGTTTTATTCATTATTCTCAATCAGTCTCGTACACCGTTGCGCGATGTTCATGCAATAGGATATTTATTCAATCCGTGGCTCTTTATCAATTGAAACAAACAAACGATTGCAGGTCTCTCACGGTCATCGCAATGGCCAAAGTATTCTTTCAAAGACTCCCACATTCCGGGAGACATCTAGATCGATAATCCCCGGTTTTAGGGTGAATTGGATGGAATGCAATAAGGCTTCGATAGCTTTGGCAACGATACGGAAACCTATATGTTGCGAAGTCTGCCGGTGAAAGCTGATCTAGGATTAGCAAGGGCATGGTCTTTTGTCTTCGGGGGAGCAAAAGAACATCGCCGATGGTTTGTTTCGTGTTTAGGAGACACGCGTGATTAAGGTTTATCCCATCAAATGACCTTCTACGACTTCCGACAAACGGTTTCCTATTCCTTTATAAGTTTCTGCAGATTTAACCCCAAGGGACTAAGGTCATAATATCCCTCTCCTCGTACTTCGTCATCTACAACGAGACTCTCATTCGATTGTCCCTGCTTTATCATTTTCAGTTATTATTTTCATTTTCCTTCCCTTCTAAAATCTGGAAATTTGTTCTGTCCCTTTCACCCATCCTTCATCGCATTTTTCATTTTCTTCGAGATTTTTTTTGATTAAATATAAAATTGATAGATTTCTTTTATCTTTTATTTAATATACCTTCAGTATGTGCGTGTGTGATTTTCATATAGAATTCTTCTAGTCATTTATTGCTTTAAATTAGTTACACAAATATTAAACATTCAATTTTTATCCGCATCGAACTAGTTCCATTAATAAAATTAATAAATTATATGTTCCGATAATAACATTTTTCACCGTTTAATGATATTAAAAGTTTGAAATTTTCATTTCATAATTTATAAAATTTAACTTGAAATACTCTAAGTGAGGTTCATGTTACAACGGGCAATTAAAACAAATAAATTCTCCTTGCTTGAACTTCAATTGTACTTCGAATTTCTTTTCAAGAGGTAAACTCTAAATAACTAATGTAGAATAACCTGAGCAACGGGGTATTAGAGTAAATGGAACCTGGATCAGAGGAACAACAAAACGAAATTCTCCGTCTTCTAATTATGACTTTTGTGTGTGTCGTACCGTTTCCTTCCTCCGTCTGATATTGTGTAGCCTTCTGGGACTAGGATCGGGACAGTTAAGGTCAAACAACGTAAACAAAGGGGTATTAACGTAAACAAAAGTCAGGGACCGGCTGAAATTTCAATTATTCGGCGCATTCTGCGCTGGTTTCTGTAATTGCTTTTCATTCGACGGGAAATATTGTAACAGAGGACATAATTAATGGCACAGGGCTCTCGACTTTACTCGAGATTCCGCTCGCTCGAACAAGCATTGCGCTATTACCTTTGGCACGCAAACATTCGTAACGCTCCTGGTTGCGAATCAAGGTCGGCCGCGAGGACGAAGACAAGCTAATTGAGAGGCAATGATCTGTACGAAACGCGGCTCCTGTATCTCACATTTACAGTTGCACACTCTCGCTGTTCGAATTACGCGCGTTAACACGAGTTTTCGCGCACGCGCTCCACTCATCTCGGTCGTAATTCTACTCCATCGTTGCGTATCGATTTAAGAAATTGCGCGCTTTTTAATTGAGATTCAATTTCACGTATTGCAACGTGTTATAATTATATTTTCATTACTTCAATTTATTGCTTCTTCTTTCTCCTTTTCCTATTCGCGCTGCAAACTTAATATTACAATATTACTCAAATATTGATCTTTAGTTTATCTTGCTAACTTTATGTTATTTGGTCTTTAATTATCTTTGTAATTTTATCATTAACGTCATATTTATCTACGACTTTGAATCATTTTTACATTGCATTTTTTCACCAAATAACAGCGTTAGTTGAATTCAGCATTATATACTTTATCACTCGATTAAAGACTCGAAATCATTTTTTTTTCGTTATTAATCGATTAATATCTTTCGTTAGTTAACTTTACTCTACTCGAAGATAAACTATTACTTATACCATGGTAGCCGAAGTGTCGCAAAAATGAAAATAAAGTTTCGACGACGCAGTGGTCATTAATAAAAGCCTATCTCTTTACTCGAATACACGACCATATACCTTTTCAGCGAGAAACATCATTATTCGGTGCCGCTTGCACTAACTGTTTATCGCAAAGTACGATCCGCTGCCGCGAATTCAAGGAAAATTCTATACGTCTAAGATATATTAAAGACAAAATGGGTTTTCTTTCTGTAGTCTTTTGGGAATTCAATACACACCGTAATAGAGTCGAATTATTCGTGGGTTCATAAGTATGAAAAATACATCACATATTTACTCAAAATACAGTACGTTATTCATTATAAAAGTTTTTTTATATGCTTTTACGTATGTATATTTTTTTCTTTGTGTAATTTCGTAAATATTTCAAACGTAATATTTCGTTCGCAATAATTTATAAGATATTTTTATAACATATAGGACTATGACATTTTCTTGTGCACATTTTTTTATTTTATTCAGTATATTCTGTCTTAGATACTTTATCCAAAATGTCGTAGAATTTTCGGCCTTGCATATTTATCAGGTCGTTTTATTCGAGACGTTAAAATTTGACCATTTTACATTTTAGAAATTAATACTATTTTCTGATATTCTAATATGCTGGATAATGTGTACTATGAAATATTTCATTTAAGATACTTCGTCCTGACTATTTATCTTTATTTTCATGATACATCTAGATTAATTTGTATTATAATAGCTTATTGTATGACGTAACGTTTATGACTTTAAGAAAAAAGATCACATCAGCGTAACTTTTGATGCAAAGACGGCAATCTCTTACAAGACGATCATCGCGAAGCGGATTAAATATTCCTCAACACGTCTCAGTCGTCGCGCCTGACGTTGGATGCTTGCAATGCCAACCGAGTAATTTAGTTTTTATCATGGCTAAGCTATCGGCGTTTTCGTTTGCAACCTCGTCAGTGTTAACTACGGTGAGTTTTACGAAGATTAGAGATTGAGTAGGTACCACTTTTTACCTTCACGTCTACTTAAGAAAAAACAGATTTTTGAAGCATGCTTCGGAGCTATTTTTATGAACACGGAAAATTTGAATATGATTAATATTTGAAGATCTTTAAAGCTCGAATTAATGAAATGAATCACAGGGATTTTGAAAATTATAATTGTGGATCTTTAATGTCTTTTCCCGAAATTTGAATATTATTTTTGAAAAAACAGGGTAGGAAAAATTTGAATTAAAAATACAAAATGTAAAAATAAAATTACTATACTGTTTAGAAAATCGACGCAGGTATTATTATTAAAATAATTTCAATTACAAAAAAAAACAATTACAAAAATATTACAACTAGTATAATAAAAGTTCAATATTATTATTTCAATATATGGTATAAGTTTAAAAAAAATTATTTTTGTTTTTATGAAAACTGTTATTTTTGTATAAAGTTTAGTAAAATGTCTATTCATGCTATATACAAAACAATCGCGCGTTGTAAACAAAAACAAGCATGTTATTAATGTATTTGTCTAACAGTTTGTTAGGTGTCCTTTTTAGAGGAAGGTCGCGCAGTAGTTATTATAGGATCCAACAATTTCGAATTTTTTCAAGGATTTTTTTCTTTGCGTGTTAAAATGAGGTAAGAATTCCGTTCGTTGTTTATTACTAAAGTCATTTCTCTAAAACATTAAAACTAATCCAATCGTAATTTTATAAACAGTATAATAATTTTAACGACTTTTGGAGAAATATTAATCTATGGAGTATTTTTATATTACTGAATATCAATTAAAAACAAAATTCGATTTCGTTGCCGGATTGATGTACAATAAAAATAAATTCAAAATGATATCATTTATATATCAAGTTTTTTTTTATCGTATAATGAAAATATAATTTTAATTAACTGCTTGACCTGTTATTCATATCCGATTGATTTCAAATTCATTCTAATTGTAGGTCACAAAAACAACTTAAATTACATATAAATGATTAAAATATCTGAAAAAACGAATTTACAATTTTGAATAAATTGTTAATTTATTACTAGGAATATTGTTAATAGATATTAAATTATTATTTATTGAGTGCTTCGATATAACTTTACATATATCGCAAGATTAATAATCTGTAATACCATTCATAGAACCAATTACGAAATAAGTTTTGACATAAATTATGTACCACGTAATACCTTAATCTACATGTATAATATACTGTAAACAAGAATTCAAATTAGAAAAGGACAAATTGTGTTACGGTGTTCTCAAATTCGATAAAAATTAATAATCGTATTTTTGAAGATCGACAAAGAAGTTTTGAGTCCAAGATATTCATTCATAAATATCGTACTATCAAGTTAAGGGTATTTTAATAACTCTGAAACAAAATTTCAAAAATCTGAAAATTTGAAATACTTGTAGTATTCGTCCTATATAAAAGATACATCTTAAGAAATTAACTTCGAAACGTTTTTATGATTAAAGCGTGAAATATAGTTAGAGAGGTTTTGATTCTTAACCGACAGAAAAATTATAATTCTCACGAGTTTCACATATTATTAATTAAACTAGAAATTATATATGGTTAATTGCTTAATTAGACTAGCGGACAAACATAATTGCAGCATTGTCGAAGCTCGCCCGCATATATAAGTCGTGTCCATACTACAGGATAACTTCTTTCACGGTTCCGTGACGGCGATAACTGATAGCAGTTATGCGCTCGCGGTAACTGGTTCAACCGCTGTCCGACACTATGACTGGAATCGACCGTCGAGGCAATCGATTTGCGCGTGCCGTCTAGTCATTAAGTTGCGTTATCGCCAAAACTCGTCAGATTGCTAGGCCTGGTGGCATGCACGAACGTAATTGGAATTCGCGCTACTTGTTACCCCCGCCCGAAAGTTAACTATCTTCTCGAACGCAGACGCTAGACTTCATGAAACTTAGTGCGAATTTGCGATTGTATAATCGGGCGTTCGTTTTCTCCCGCGTATCTTCGATTTTTCATCATCCGATTGGACGAATACAAATAGCGAAACACACGCCCGCATACATTCGTAAAACGTGCAACTCAATCGCGTAACCCAAAACGTTGATTGCAGATGAAATCGGGCCGTTCATTGTATCATTGCCGTGTTCGTATTTACTTTGCCGTCGTTAATTGAATTTCGCTTCGTTGATTGTCAACTGTAAATATTTCCACTTTTGTTCCATAATATTTTCGCGTTTTGTGTCTTGATTCTTTGCATACCAGTATCTCTCGATACTAAAGGGAGTCACCTTTTTATTTTCGTTTTGTCGTTTCCAGTTTAAATATTTCATTTTGGCATTTTTTTTAATTTAGCAAAAACGACGCTTACTTAAAATAACATTTCGTTTAAGTTTTTTGGTTTCATTTTGATCGTTTAATCTCGCCCACTTCGGTGTTTGCCATTTTTGCTGTTTTCCTTTTCATTTGTATTTCGTAGTCTCTGAATCAAATTTATCCGAATAATTCAGTTCATTAAATAAATGAAAATTGATTATATATATTTAATTCCCATTTTATTCTTTGTGTCATAATTGTTCAAAGTTATTTCTAACTTGTAACGTTATTACGCAACTATTGCATTAGTTTCATATACTTCTGCTGTATTCAAGATTTTCATTGGCAGAATATCTGAACTATCTGACTTCCCGTCGACAGTAAGTAGACCATGGTTCAGAAGATAGAGACCATTGATGCAAGCGAATTTATAAACCACCATAAAGGAATTTTGACGCTTGAAGATTTTCTTGGCCCCTATACTCGAGCTTTTAGCGTTGACTTGCATCACTTGATATGCATACTATAATGGCTTTTACGGTATGCGTTTTAATTTCTCTGTATACCGTATAATTTTGTATACTCGAATAAGTTTAGTCATTTTAAATTGTTTTTGTACTGAAATCATTCATCCGGTATGAAAAACATGAAATGTTTAACAAAAACGTGCAGAACATAAATATTAATTGCATACGAAACACAAACAAAATAATTGCCTCAGAATTTCATGCCCTAACATAACAAGTGAAAATCGAGTTTACAATTCAAATAAGGAACGCAGATAATAATATAAAAAGGGATAAAAGCATCAAAGTTTAGATTCGATCAAAAGGATTTCGGGAAAGGATCTAGCGGATAAAAAAAGCTTGTCGGCGTGAATACTAAATAAGGTTCGACGGACTTTCCGAATTTCAACCAGTTTCCGAAAAATTATCGAAGTGAGATAGGAGGACAGAAATAACGCGTGCCGTGACTTTTAGAACGACGAGAAAGAAAATTAAAACGCAGAAAGATCGAACGGATATTTCTCGTCGTCGAAAAGGTTTTTGATGCCTTGCATACAAAACAACCATAGAACGAGTATAATTTAATAAATATCCGTATGTAAACAATAATTATATACTTTCAAATATCCCTGGCCCTCCCGATCGATCTGCCTAATCCTTTCTGTTGAGTTTTTCAATAAGTTGAAACGTGTCCGAAGTTCGAAGAAGTTTCGGCAGCCTAGTTGTCCACGCCAAATACTGGCATTTCGGAACAGGGTTTTGGGGCTTTAGTCGTGCCGAACCGAAATGCCAGGTACAATAAAGCGCCGACGAACAAGTTCACCTGTTTCGCATGGACGGTTGCCTTCATTTAATGCACTTCCGCTGGACCGACCTGTCCGCCATTATGCACGGAAACGCCAACGAGGTCAAACTCTAACTCAACATCATTCGATCAGGAACTTTCAACAAATAATCTGAAAGTATGTGTTCCGAACACTTCCCGACTTTGCATTTTTCATTAAAGGCTTGCAAGGGTGCAAGAAATCATGACGTTTTCTTATACACTTTGATTTCACTCGGTAAATTGAACTCAAATTAAAATGAGCCTAACTTGAATTAAGTTCAATCTCGCAACGTGTTGGTTAGCAGGTGTGTTTTGAATATTAATAAGTTACACACGCATCGATATATATTCCACTTTGCATTGACCATGATCTCCTCTCAGCGCTGTAATTATAAAACTTCACACTGGAAAAAAATGTGCTCTTTTTACCGAATTAACCCAAACCCCATTTGATCTTGCACATTCACCGTTGACGCTAAACTTGGGCGTATTAAGAAAACGAACGAGATTTTGAGCCGTTCTTCTGGAAAAATGGCAACAGCGCAAGGCATAAATTTAAAATAATATTTGGACGCAATTATTAAAGTCGCGGGAAGGGACAGTTTATGCTTAGTACTCGAGTGGGCAGTCTGCCATTATGCAAACGCGGCGAACCCTCGGTTGCCGCTGAAGAGCTTCGTAGTCAGTCGGCCGCCCTTAAATATATCCGCGTTGTCACCTCGTTGGCTGCACCCACTTGTGCCGCACTTCGTCTTCATATTTTCATGCGATGCCAAGGGGAGTCCTCTCGTTAGCAAAAGATTCTCTATCGCTGGCATTGAAATTGTGAGAAACACCCGGCGTTGTCATGGCGACCAGCACCTGGGGCGCTGTTGCTTCGCGATTGTTGTTCCTCCTTGAATCAGTCGCCGGATGTCGCGCGACGTTCAGATGTAGCGCTGCACACCCACGAGAAATTAGCGGCGTTCATCAGCCGCTTGATCGATCAAAAAGATCCAGTAAGCTTCAAACGCAAATGTTCTTAGTGAGGCGCTACGATCGACGGTAATGATGTTCGGGACTTGAATGTCAACGCCGATAAACGATGATATGAAAATCGTGTTAGAGATTCAGATTCCAAGCTTTCTCTTCGTACCATTGTATGGCTCTTTGTTTTCTCGAGACAATGCGGATTAGCTTCTACGAACATATCGCAATGCCTGGAAATATCAATCCTAATATTTGTATTGCGCAATGTTTCTTTTAATAGAAGACACGGTAAATAAAGCAGCAATCGAAATCTTTCTAAATTACTTCACTGTGAATAATATATCAAATAGTTCCGGTTTCACTTTAATGTCAAGTTTGAATAGGAACATAGATGACCCGTTTCAAAAAGATTGTTACATTCTGTTAACATTCAATCTGTTAAGATTCCTTATGTGTCCGTTTTATGATTACTATTAAAAAGGGATCTGCTAAATAGAATTACTTTATCTCGCAATTATACCCATTCTCTGGCTTACTTTTAGTCATACGATGAAGAGATTGGAACGCAGAAATATAGGTTCATTACGAACACCATAAAAACTGTCATAATTAAATCAACGGATTGTCTTCTATTGAAATTTGACATCTTGCAGTCTGTATCGCAACATGAAAATAATAAGGACTTTTCCGAAGGACAAGAAATCTTTTACGAAGGTAATTCACGCTCGATGAGAGTGTAAGGGTACATCCTTGACGCTGGCAAATATTGATTTTGTCCGGCGGACACAACGATGATTTGTCACCGTTGCCGCTCCTCGTAGCAGCTCTCCTGAATACAAAGGTAGTTTCTGTTTGCCGAGAGCAAAAGCCTACGACTATAGAGGATGCTTCGTGTGCGTTACCGCACTGCATTGTAACATTATGTAATATATATAATTGTATAGTTGTGTGTAGAACTGGCTATGCTTAGCTATCGTTGATTGAAATTCACTTCATATGCCGAATAATTGACGTGGTAGTCGTAATGTGTGTGATTCCTTGCTTCTTCTACAGTTACGTAAAAATCGATTAATGAATACCTACAGGTATTCGCGTTAGGTGTCTGAACGCACTTTCGGTAATCCTACCGAACGAAAGAATTTATACGTTACTGATAAGCCCACGGGATAAAGCAATTCTGCGAACACTCTATCTGCAAAGTTATAAAAAAGTTACCTGAATTCGCATAAAAGTTAATGATCTATCAACGTATTTAATACGACAACTTCGAAGTGATGACATTTCAATGAATTGAACTGGTTTGGTTTGTTTTTTGGGCGTCAAAATAAAAATGTACCACTTAAGTATGCTGTTATGTGCGCGGACTTTGAATTCCGAAAGCCCAGAAATAAATATCACATCTCAGTTATCGATGCGAGTCAATTGCAGAAATTGTATGCTTTTTGCTTTTCTCTTTGCGGTTGAAATTACTAATTTATTCCGAGATTTTTTTAATCGGGTTAAGAAATACTCTAGGTTATTTCGGTAGATAAACGTTCGCTAATATAATACGTGTTATCGTTAACGTGCCTTCCAACATTAATCGTGGTATTTATCGACGAAACGTCACCTCGAGAGTGCCTTCGTCTGATCGAAACACGGCTGCACGTGGCATCTGCATTTGCTCTAACGCCTTGCACGTACCGTTGTCGTCTATCATATCACAGAATGCCAGTGAAGACGCGCATCACATATGTTTTCTACCAAGTATATTCGACTAGGGAATTTCATTCGCCTAAGAAAACGGAAGGAAATTGTTCTTTAGTAAAAAAAAAAGGCAACTACTCGTAGTTTGACGAAGTCGGGACAACAAAGACACACACCTGTATACGAACTCTTTGAATTCGCCGCGCTAATTTATCATATTGAACGTGACTCACACGAAACACCCGGATTAATTTCAGACGTGCCGTTGCAATCGCAAATGCAAATTGTACCGCGGATGGCATTCCAGGTGCCGGAAAGAAGCGAAAACGCGTCCGCCGTTAACTCGATCACTTGGTAATGAGCTGCTGCGGATTTGCAATTGGCTTTTTTCGATTCGTCCATATCTATTTGCATCAAAAATCGCACAAGAAACTTGATTCCAGCGCCTCGTAACGATGAATTACCCAGCAAACGATATTGCTCGCACGATTCAATTTGCCGAAATGACTTGCCGCAGTCGACGGGAGTTGTTATGGCGAGGCTACAATGGCTGGTATCACGATTGCTTTCGTGTCGTTTTTACGCTGCTCCTGTCCGAAAAGCTATAACCGTACCTGCGATCCCAGTAGATCTTCTTTCTTGTTAGGAGGAAAATAGCCATTTGTTTCGACGACTTATTACTACGAGTGCGCGTTTCCATCGCAAATATAGTCTCAAAGTTTCTAAATATTGACTGATATGTAGGATTCGCAGACGTGTCGTACATCAGCTGTGATTTATATCAAAAATTCATTGACTATAGGTGGCAGAAATGATTATTCATAAAGAATTTGTACACCCAGTCTCATCCAAAGCGAAGCAGCTAAATTGGCATATAGACCAGTTTAATGTGGTAGCATTGAAATCGAAATGGGAAAGGCGGTAACGTCCCTAAAATACATTTAACTTATATGCGCTATGCAGTATCTTTGTTGCGTCTAGACAAGGATGGACAGATTCAGTTAATAGCATACTAGGAATGCTAGTGCCATTCCTATTTCGATTTAAATGCCAACTTAAATTGCCCTATATGTACCATTTTAGCTGTTCAGCAGTCTATGAGACTTGGTGCATCATATGTAGTCGAACCGTAGCATTTAACACTGCGGAACATTCGTACTTGGCCGATTGCAACTGCATGCTGTGGGATCGTTCTTTTTCTTCCGTGAGTATCAGGTGGATTTTACGGTTATTTTTGTTCGGTTTTGGGATTTTTAGCCACTATTTAGAAGGTTGTGTATATATACACGCCTGAAGCAGCTCCAGTCTTTTCATTCAACGATCCATTCGTTTTGAATTGAAATGTACTTTGTTAAATGGACCGTGTCTGCTTTAAAGACAACGATAGCAACCTATAATCGGGGGTATCTTTATCACCGACGAGATGCACGTGGCGTAATTTTAGCCATTTCTTACCAGTTCATATACCCCTTTGACAAGCACTAATTGATTATTAGGATCGCTCGAGTGAAGTTAATTTTAACAAGCCTCTAAAAGCTCGGCTCAATCGGTCTCTTCGAAATGGCGTTCTCTCAATTGGATGAATCTCGC
>JABFPK010001464.1:1469-11724 GCA_022817445.1 Habroteleia sp. ZL-2020
ACAATAACTATATTATAATCATATATTAAGCATTTATATCTAGCTATTTTTATTATTTTGGAACAATGTCACAATTATATCAACTCTAACAAAACTTTTCATGTGTTTTTTTTATTTATTTTTATTCATTTTATTATTATGTATAATTGTTAGGTACACACAGCGAAAGTGATTCGTTCAATAACTGTTAGAACGCTTAAGAACAATAACCCAGAACGGTTAAAGTGTTTTAATTGAAAAATGTTTTAAGTGTTCTAAAAAAGCTTTAAAAGAGTTATGCACAGAACACTAGTTTTTGCAGTGAACCGACCTCGCTATTGACGATCGCAGAAGACGTGTGGTTTGAATTGAATCACATTTCGGATGTTGACTATTTATTGTTAAATTTATATAATAATTCAAAATTATTAAAATCTATTTTTATAAAATACTTTAATATGCAAAATGAGCATTTTTTTCTAGATAATATTTTTTGTCAGCACAGTAGTTAAATAAATAAAAATTAAAAACCCGATTTTTGTCCCCGATTACCCGATTGTAATTATAATTGGATTTGATTGAAAGTTCGTATCGAGAATATATCTCTGTGTGTTCTGATCTTAAATCGAAAAAGTATTGAGAGAACTTTCGGTTCTGAAAAATTTCCAGCGACAAAGTTGTTTATTAATATACAAAAATGTTTTTCAGAAAGTTTCACAAAGACTATGCTTGCAATAAAGTTTTAAATTAATTATTGTTATTATTATTAATTAATTAAAATTATTAAATATTAAATTACGCTAAACATGATTTCAGAACAATATCTCCGTTGTCCGACTGATAACTCGAGGGCCCGAATTCAAGTCCCTCATCGGCGACGGGTTAAATTTTTGTTTTTTGTCTTAAAAGGGACCGGCAAGCAGTACGGCATTAGTCTAGATTTGGCGCATAATCCAGACTGTTGCCAGAGTTGAGCCACAGACTCTCGCCCTATTACTGCCATTCTTCTGCCCTATACTTGCCTTGCTTCGACCAGACAGCTACCAGACTTCTGCCATACAAACGCCATACTATTTTTTCCACGCGGATGTACAGAGTGATAAATTTTAATTAATAAACTTAAAACATGTATAATTATAATAATAAAAACGAAACAAAATAATTTAAAGATTTTAAACAAATTTTATTTTATTTACATTTCAATTGAAATTTGTAATATATGAATTATAAAATAAAATTTTTTTTTATATTTATGATTATTAACTATTATCCATATAGTGGCATGTAGATTATTCTGTTTAAGTCAAATATTTTTCTGAACCGATTGTTTTACAAGACTAAAAGTTGTACCTATAACTATCTCGAAATGTCATTTTTTAGTATTAAAAGGAAATCTATTGGTATTCGAATTAATAATTTAAAAATAAATGTAAAATAATTTTTACTTTAAATTTTTCAGTATTTTACATAGAATTTTAACTTTTGTCAGTTATGTAAATATTTTTTGTGGAATAATTTTTCGTTTTGTCGAAAATGAAGAAAAATGAAGGGAAAATAATCTTACAGTTAAAAATTATTTTTAAGTGTATAGTATTCCTGGCGCTATCATTCCAGTGCTGGCTCGAAGTTGAAAAACAAATGAATCAATACTGGCTCAGTATTTGCACTAGTACTGGCGATATCAGTACTAAACCAACACTGGGCCTTGCTGTTTAAACAGTAGAGAGAAAGAGAGAGAGAGAGCAATATGTCGAAGGAAAAAAGTTGTACAATTTTATATTACGATCTAAATACTTTTGTGGTATTACTACACGTGCAGCATAACCATGTAGGGAGAAACCAATTCAATAAGATTGGTGTAATTAAGAGCAATTTCTAAACGATATCCCCTATATAATGTTTTAGCGTAACAGTAAGAAGGGATAGACTGTCGATCAATCTCGCAAATTCTGACTAGAGTGCATATGGTTTTTTATTGTTTAGTAAAATGCAATATAAAATGAATAAAATATAATGTTCCTAATGATGGATTGTATTTTTTATTTCTATTTAGAGTTAGCGTGAAATTTTAAACAAAGAAAAAACTATTGATTTTAACAAAGTCTTGTGATTAAAGTTGATTCAGGAAATTGTTTTTCATTAGAATACCATTTTATTATAAATTATTATTTATCTGAAGATAGTTTCACACTTTAGAGAACTCTATATATATTATAACTAAAATTAATGACAGTAAACGTTCACTGGAGTATAGCACCTGAGAAGAAATGCGTTTTACTATTACGTATTGCATGATTGATTGCAAAGTACTAACGTTAAGCCAGGGTTACACACTTCTCTTCATACAAATCCAAAGCCCCTAATTTATCACTGTGGGGGCCTGCATCGAACAGGTCTTTCCGTTAAAACTCTCCTACTTCCATCTTTATCATTCATTTATTTTATATTTTTTACTTAATATATATTTGATTGTATCTCATCAAGAATTTCTGAAAATTAGCCACTTATTTTTTATTAACATTGACCAAAATATACAATAAAATTTAAATTTAAAGTATGGAATATATTAAATAAGTAACAGGTTTAAAAATATAATACGTATTATTTTTGTTATTTTGGGGAAGCTCGCTTATTTTAGATACAAGCATTAATGCAATTTCTCTTAATATTTGTGCACTACCTATTTGCATGTAAAGCTGTTAAATAGATAATTAATTAACCTTAAGATAAATAATTAATCTTCTCTTATTTTTATTTCATAAATTCACACGCATACACCGACATACACACAAACACACCTATATAATACACTAATAAAAAAGATTTTTAAATAATTATCAAAATTATTCTGCGATTGAATTATAAGTTCGGTTAACAATTAAATTTATGAAAAAAAGGGGAAGGAAATAAAATTAACTTTTAGATGAAAATTATCATGGAATGTGAATGTTGAATGAATCAGATCTACATAATGCATTATCAGCTTACTGGCTTATCTTTAGGAGAAAATGGAACATGTTTGTTTTTTGAGTCTTAACGTTCACGTGCGTTGAGTCGCCTCGTTTGAGAGCCTCTGCAAACAATCTAGTCGTGCAGCGGCGCGTATGACGTGCAAAATGCGGGCGCTTCAGCTCATCGACCCTCGACTATACCGAATATCCACCACCACCAGCTTTCAGTCTCGGCACAGAAAATAGAAGCAAAAAAAAAGAAAATTCGCCCTCTTTTGGTACGATTTGCCCTATACCGGACGCGTGCCTTGATCCACCGACCAAGATAATTGCGAATAACAGTGCGACAAACGGCTCGGATACCGTCAGTCTATAACTCGAGGGGATTTACGACGCCTCTGAGTACCCTTCGAACAGTCCTCGAGATCCATCCAGTTACCCTACCAAAATAGATACTACACTACCTTGATCCCAGGGATTCCCAAAAAAGCCCTACGAAATGCCTTTTGGGAACAAACTGACAGATCTGCTAATAAAATTCGGGTTTAATCAACCGCGAGAACTTTTATTTTGTAAAAAGATGGAAAAATCCATCAGCTTACTTGCACTAGAAATGAGTGTTAAAAATGACATGATTAAATATATCTAAATATATATAATAACTAATATGGAATTGTGTAATATTAAGAAGTTATAATCATGACGCGTTTAAAGTAGAAATAGTAGCTCTCTATTTTATAATATCAATCCTATTTATTGAAAAAATATTTCACATTACTGATGAAGAAAGGAGCATTCTAAAATTCCTCATTTAAAATATATAGACACTTTTGGGTTGTCTTTTACAAATAATTTGAGATGTATGTTTCTATGTAAGGAGCGACGATGTTTTAAACAATAATGGATAGAAATTTCCGTCGTTGCGGGATTCGAACTCAGGGATGTTCGAACAATGGGGTTGTGAGCCGGATGCTTTAACAACTGAACCATAGAAAATAATTGGAGTTTGGCATAATTTTAACTAGAAAGTCGTTACAAGTTCTGTTACGATGTATTCCTTTTTTGATATTGATTTTTAAATTAATTGAATTCGGAATGTACCAGAAATTTACTAAAAATATCTGGAAAATATCCCTAGTAGAAATTCGTAAAATTTTTAACCAGTTCTGATCAGTAGCTTGTCAGTTTTTGATAAGTTTCATATAGACTGGAAAACTAACCGAAAACTCACAAAGATCTATCTAGTTTTATTATTCTAAAAGAGTCTAGTAAAACTGGTTAGATTTTAACTATGGTATTTCTAAATAGTAAGAACTAACTAGTCACTAGTGAGTTCTACTATAGAAAAATTAATTGATATTAAATGTAATTATACATAACCTATATTAGTCCTTTGGTTATATCCAGTGTGACAGTGTGAGAATTTTTATTTTTATAATTTTTCATTACAATTATTATGTCTTATTTTTGTGAGGAGATTAAGTTTTAAAGTTTAAAGTAACATTCTCAGAGTTTGGTTTAAAAGAGTATCCAAATAACTTGCCTCGAAAAATGATATCACATCTTTTTTGTGTGTAATTAATGATATATCATACACTCTACTAATAACAATTGTCAAAAGAAAAAAACCTTGCCTCGTCTATTTTTACCTTTGAAAGGTACTAGATTAATTGAATAATTTAATTTATATATATATATATATATAAATTATTAATTTTGAAATCAGGTTTTATTTAATGTGATAGTGCAAGTCGGCTTCAATGAATTTCAGCTGTTTTTAAAAATAAATGAAACACGCAAAAAAAATAAAATATGTTATAATTTTTTAAATAACAGAACATTCTTTCGGAACCAAATATAAAATCACAATAAAAAATATATATATTGAAACTTTTTTAAATTTAAACTAAAAAAATTTAATTTAAAGGAACATTCTTTGAGCTAGGTTTATAAAAGTATTCAATTATTTGTTTATTTGTTTGTGTTTGTGAGTATGTGTGTGTGTATGCGTAGGTGTAAACATGCGTGAGTGCATAAATATGCGTAAATGCGCAAATGTGCGTAAATGCATAAATATGCGTGTGTACGTAAAAATACGTAAGTGCGTAAATATACGTAATTGCATAAATATGCGTAAGTGCGTAAATATGCATGGGTGTAAACATCGTTATGACTAAACATGCGTGAATGTGTAAATATGCGGGGGTGTAAATATGCGTAGGTGTACGCGGGTATAAATGTAATGAATAAATAAATAAAAATTATAATAGTGGGTGTAAATATGCGTATGGATGGTCGTGGATGGACGTGGGTGTGTGTGTGTGTTTATTTGTTTGTTCGGAGACGAAAAACCAGTTATTAGAAAAAATAGTTCGTAGATGTAAATCAAAGACGGAAACCTATTTAGTAGAAGAAATAGCTTGGAGACAAAAATCGGAGACAAAAATCTAGTTAGTAGTAGAAGAATTAATTCGGAGACGAAAATCTAGTTAGTAGAAGAAATAGTTCGGTGACGAAAATCGAAGACGAAAATTGGAGATGAAAAATAGTTAGTAGAAGAAATAGTTTGGAGAAGAAAATTGGAGACGAAAAATAGTTAGTAGAAGAAATAGTTCGAATACGAAAATCTAGCTAGTAGAAGAAATAGTTCAAATACGAAAATCGAAGACAAAAAATAGTTAGAAGAAATCGTCGTCGTAAATTTGACAAATTTTAAAAATGTGATATTTCAAATGTGAATAAAAAAGTTATTATTGCATATAAAATGGTAATTTTTTTTTAAATGAAAGATATCATTAATCTACATAAGGAAAGAAAAAAAGTAGGTGAAAAATATATAGTATACATAAATAAAAATTAGAAACTCATTTTCATAGTTGTGTTTTTACGTATATATATAGTGTCGCAGTACCCTTGCCTCGTCAAGGGTCTCATCAAGGGGTGCGGTAGAGACCATCATATACGATAAAAATTAATTAAATAATTATTCTCGATATGGCCAAGACGTTTCTTTTTGTTCAATAACAGTAAGAAGGGTGACCTTTAGGAACAATATAAAATTCCTAGGACTTATTTTAGTGATTTTAAGATTTATTAAAAGCCATCATTTCGTTCTTTTTGCGAGAACCTCATCAGAGCTAAATACAACAAATATATTTTTTTTTATATATAACATTATAAATTATAAAATAAATTTAAATTAAAAATTAAGATTGAGAAAACTTAAGAATTATCTTGTTTTATGATTAAAAGTTTAATTTTTAGTTCTTAAACATTCATTATTAAAAGTTAATAAAGAGGAGTTGTGTAAACTAACATCCGAGTTATAGACTGAGATAAGAATTAAAAAGTTTAAGGTGGAATATCAATCGATTTTACTAGAATTAGTGTTATTTTAAATAATATTTAAGTGAGAATGCCTTAAGGTGCAGGTTCAAGCGTTTATTACTAGATTAGGGTTATTTGAAATAGATATCTTATAAAAACCTAATAATATCAGTTGAAATTTTTCCGCGGTTTTATCACTCTGAGAGAATATTATTTTTGCAAAACGTAAACTTTTTGTTGTCTATTGTTAGCGTAAGTTAAAAATAAATGAGTTCCACGAATTAACAATATTTACATTATTAAAAGTATTTATTTACTATATATCATTCTCCCATCTATAAAAAATCGCGGACTGATCTTATTGATTATTAATTCATCACTCAGAAAAAAATATTTACAAACACTCTAACCCCGTTGCATTAGACTTGAACATTCACCTTAATGTTTATTATTATATTCACGCGACTTTATCAATTTGGGGAATTGTTATTCATAACAACTGGATTGACTTATTTCAATAATTATTGTGATTTTTTGTCCGGCGTTTTTGATGAGACAAAAAATCATTAAAACTATTAAAACACCATACAATGCATATATTTCTTCCATTTATAAAGAATCGAATAAAACTGATTAGAAACATTAATTCATTATTATGAAAGAAATAATTAAAAACACCCTAACTCCGTGACTTTAGAACTGACATTTCAAATTAACGGACCAATATTATATTTATATTATTATATCTTTGGGTGCGTTCTATTGACTGCTAGTGCTATTACTACTTAAGCTGAAAATAAGCTGTATGTGCCGTTCCGTATTAGCTACAGACAGTATAAGATTTCGCACGTGCAGCTCAAGAAGTGCGTTCCTAAATTACCGTAGTCGTAATCTCAATTTGTGAAAATTGCTTAATTTGTACTGCAAGTTCTAAAATTTTTGATATGAGGCAACTGCAACTTGAGTAAAAATAAAATAACCAGTATCAGCTGAGCTCTTTTATATAAGTTATAAAGAAATAATTATAAAATATTCATATTTATTTATGTTCAGAATAGTATCTTCAAGTAAATTGTGTTTCGATGAATCTGAAATAAAATACTTATATTATAAATAAATAAATAATTTTAATTATTTAAATTTCTATACTTGCCTAAAGTGGGATTTAAAATCCTGATCAGAATTTTGTCTTATAACTTGTATAAAATGAGAAACTTTTGATTTTTGTTCTCGCTGGCCAGTAACAAGTATAAGAATATCCTCGTCATCTTCATTTGAGCTTTCACTTGAGGAATCTGTTGCATGAACTATCGCTAGTAACATTAAAAAATATTTTCCCGATTCATGTTTCACTTTAGAATTCAAACGAAGACAGCATACAAAATCGCTGGAAAATTTGTTTTACATTATATCTCAAATAGCACAAAATATTTATAAATATCATATACATTGTATAGATATTTGTCTAAACATATATAAATATTTATACTACATTTAACATGCTAACAAATATTTTACAATTATTGTTTACATTTTGAATTTCAAACTAAATTATTTTTTAATTCATATTGTAAAAATATATACGAATGCTTAATAGATGATTATAATATTTATTTATATAATATTTTTTAAATATTATATATTTTAAATTTATATTATTTATATCATATTTTTTAAATATTATATAAATTTTGTATACACATTTATACATATTTTTAAAATTATTCATCATGAAAATAATTTATGTAACATATTTGGAAAAGTACACAAAATTGATAAAATTAGACGTAAATAATGTATTCATATTTCTTCTAACCAAAAAAAAGCAAGTATACATAAATTTACGTATATACATAAATATTTAACTACCTAGCAAATAAGAGTTTAGACATTTAAAGCATTCAATGATAAATTTATATGTGCATTTCATCGACGCAGTACTTGCAGTGAATTATGAAACACGACCATAGTTAAAACCATCGTTACCTGATTTTTTGATTAATAAACCTTTTCTTTCGTTTGAATTAAAACGGCGGTAATATATCTTTGCTTTACGTCATTATATTATAAAAATCATAAGCTTATGAAACAATGTGACAACGATTTTGAATTTTGGAACAATTATTCCACTACTGTCAGCACTGAAAGAGTGAAAATTTAATTTTGGAACGCATTTATATCACAGTTAACTGCCAGTATGCTGACAGTCTACTGTAAGTAATTTAGGAACGATGATTCAGTAATTGTCGTACTGGCACTCAATTATAGAACGCACCCATTAAAAGAATCACGTCATTCTACGAATGTTTTATTTACTATTAACGAACATAACGTCTGGAAAGTTTTCAAACAAGGGAGATATATAAAAATTGGAAAGAAAGTGATTTAGAAGATTATGATAATTAATGTAGAATTAAAATTATTCTTTATTATAAAAATAACTCATGGTAGATAGTAATTAATTGTTGTATGTCAGTTTTGTAATTAATGAAGATTTTATCTTTCAATATAGCAATCATTTCATTGGCCATGTATTTCATATAATGAGGTTCTGTGTGTGTTTTAAATATTTTAATATTATTATAATTAATTGTGTGATCTTGTTCAATCATACATTTAGTTAATGAAGTGTATTTGCCTGGAGTTTAAACTTATTCTTATGTTCATATATTCTTGTTTTTAGATATCTTTTTGTTTGTCCAGCAATGTATACTTTATTACAATCTTTATTCAAAATTTTATCTTTATCTTTAAGTCTGTGAAAATTTTTATTCATTTTGTTGTATTACTTTATTATAGTTGTATTATTATTTGTTGTTATATTGTCCTGTTAGTTCTTGTATTATTATTGTTTGTGTAATTGTGTAGTTTAGATGTTATATATTTATCAAAAAAAGAACTAGGGTAATTGTTATTCCTGAGAGTTTGTGCCAATATTGTTAAATTTTTATCATGATGCTTCGAGCTAGCATAAAGAATTGCTTTATCATTGAAATTATAAGTTAATTCTATTTTTTGTTTTATGTCATATTGTGAGAAAAAATTAAGCAATATACCTGGCCATGTGAAAAAATAAAAATATCTTCGAAAAATTTCTAATATTATAAGGAATAGCAATAAAAATCTAAAACACTCAAAAATAGACATTTTCAAAATTAATTTAAATATAAAATCTGCAGCTTTTCTTAAACAACATGGAGATAAAATTCTTATTTATACAGCTGATATAGTTAATATAGCAGTTATTTTAAATAAGCGGGATTACTATGATAAAGCAAAAGAACTATTATCAGACACATACAAATCAAATGTAATATATAAAATTAATTAATTATAATAAATTACTTAAAACAGAACCTCATTATAAGAAACGCATAGCCAATGAAATGAATGCTATATTGAAAGATAAAAATTTCATTAATTACAAAACTGACATACAACAATTAAGTACTATCTACCATATTCTATTTTTACAATAAACAATTTTAATTCTATACAGAGCATCTATTAAGTTCCAAGGCACGAACCATATCTCAATAACTAATAGCGCCATCTATGTGTTCGGATACGTATTTTAAAGTTTGAAACTTTCTCTATTATATGTCAAAATTTCATTGCATTTAATTGATAAATAACAAGGATACGATATCCCTAAAGGATCTCTAAACAGTTGTTGAAATATATTGAGCAGAAATCACTTCGTGTCAATCATTCCAGGGAAGTCGTTGCAGCCGCGAGAAATATTCCAAACTTCCTGAAATCAATTGTTTTTGGCCACGAAACATGATGCTTTCAATACAATCCAAAAACTAAGCGCCAAAGTGCGGAATGGAAGTCGAAAAACTCACCACAAGCCAAAAAAACGCGATAAACTTCAAAAATCAAAACAATGCTCATCACTTTCTTCGATAGCAAAGGCACTATCCAAAAAGCTTTCGTTCCAAATAGTCGAACGGTCACTGGCGCTTATTATCTCGAAGTTGTAAAGTGTTTGATGG
>JABFPK010001465.1:0-11723 GCA_022817445.1 Habroteleia sp. ZL-2020
ATATATGGATTTCTATGGCCATATATGACTATATATGACCATATATGGATTTCTATGGCCATATATGACTATATATGACCATATATGGATTTCTATGGCCATATATGACTATATATGACCATATATGTTTCATTTTCATATGAGCCATTTCATAAATATAATATTTATTATTCGTTAATAAGACACGTTTTAAATTTAAAACATTTTCTATTGTTATTTTACAATTCAAGATTTTTAATTTTAAATTTTTCTAAATATTCCAAATAGTCTCCATCTAATTTATTGAAGTCAATTCTTTTTTGCTAATATTTATTTGAATGCTTTACCTTTTATAATAATTTATTACTTTACACAGAAATAATAAAGAAAAATTTCGTAAAAAATTATTATTATTTTTAAAGTTCCAATATTTTAAAATTCCATTTGCAATAAATATGTAAAATTTCAGTTCAATATTAAAATAATATTGCTCGCTATTAAACGTTATATACAATTGTAATAGATATGAAATTATTTTGCTTCACTTGCCTATATGTCGATCACTTAAAAACAACTTGCGTTTGTGTGGCACGTGCGAGAGGTTCGACGTTTCACTGACAGAACGAATGTAGCCATCACATAGTCATGGAAATATATAGATATACTAATGCAATGCTTTGCGCGTGCGTAGAAATTGCAGATTAATGAAGTTTGTTTCTTTGAGAAATGCTTTCATTTAACTTATAAGTTACTTGTATACTACTTGAAACAATTTGATTGAAGATGATACGGAACAAAATGAGATGATTTTATATAAAAGTTGAATTTAATTTATTATAATTCTCTATTGATAGAATTTATATACTATAATTTTTTTTGTGATTTTTTTTCGGCGAATCGTATTTTGGGTGAGTAAATAAGTATCTAAACATCCCTACATCTATATAAAACTTTTTTTTTGCATTTTGATTGAATTTGAAAAAAAATTTTCAAATCACCCAAAAAATGCTACCGAAAAATGGGAAATTTTAAAACAGAAAAATTAAGATTGTGCTAATACTATTCATCCAATCTTTATGTAATAAAGATTTTCTTGTAGAGAATTGAATTCCGCATCAGACAAATATAAATACTTGCATGTTTTGCATGGAAGTTTAAAGAAAATTCTACTTATTAATTCTGAAATCCTACTGAAAATCGAAATTTTTTCCAGGTTGGGACCTTCTCAATTTCGAGGGACCAAAAAAATGATTGTATCAAATCTCCAAAAATTCAATCTAAATAGCATCCCTGATGTCAAAGGAGACAGAAAATGGTATTTAAAATACAAAATGAAGAAAAATTTTTTTCACCAATTTCAAGTGTTCAGATTTCACGTTTCTGGAACACAAACTGAACATATACGGATGAAAATTTTTTTCTCAAATTTTCTTCGCAAATGAAGAACTTAATAATTGTTGATATTTGTTTGTTAAATTATAAGATTACAGTTAAGATTACGGTTACGAATTGTTGAATTATAATTATAATAAAAGACATTCATTTTTTTTAATTTTCAAAACTGTATCCACAATTTCCTAACAAAAACTTATTAATTTAAAAAAAAAAAACAAAATGATATTCACGAATAATATAGAGAAATGACGAAAATGGTAACTATGTACAACCCTCGTGTGACGAATAAAAGCCAGTAATTTTATAACTACATATGTTATAGACATAACCCATGAAAGTGTACGGTAATAAAAGTTTTTTATTTTTTCTTATCACGCAAACGAAACCATTAATTAATTTATTCAATGGCATTACGTTGAAAAAATATATATCTAAAGATTTCAACATATCGACGACTCTCGCTAATAAATATATCTTAACATTTGGTGGTAAAGGAAATTTTGAAAAATATTTGCATTAAAAGGAATACGTCATCGCTTTTGTCAATTAGGGGATAACTCACAAATACCATGTCGGTTGGGAGGATATCTCAACTATTCCTTTTAAAAGAGGGTATCGTAATTGATTATCGACAAAAGGGATAATTCAACTTAGTTATGTGTATGAAAAGTTCCAAGCGTTTTCTTTCAATAAATTATCTAACTTACAAATTTGTTTAACTCAATCATATGTGATATAATTAAATAAACTTAAAGAATTTGTTTTAGTATTATGCAGAACATAAAACTGAAATATATATTATTACAAGGCGTTGCTCACTTTTGGCACTCTTTAAAGAGTTCCATGGAATTTCAAAGAGTTCCAAAGAGTTCTGGAGAATCCCAAAGCGTTCCAAGGAGTTCCAAACAGTTTCGGGGAATTCTAAAGAGTTCCAGGGAGTTCCAAAGAGTTCTATAGAGAATACCAAAGAGTTCCAGGGAGTTCCAGGGAATTCCAAAGAGTTTCAGAGAGTCGCACAGAGTTCCAAAGAGTTCTTGGGAATTCTAAAGAGTTTCAGAGAATCCCACGGAGTTCAAAAGAGTTCCGGGGAATTCCAAAGAGTTCCAGGGAATTCTAAAGAGTTCCAGAGAGTTCTGGGGAATTCTAAAGAGTTTCAGAGAATCCCACGGAGTTCAAAAGAGTTCGAGGGAATTCCAAAGAGTTCCAGCGAATTGTAAAGAGTTCCAGAGAGTTCTGGGGAATTCTAAAGAGTTTCAGAGAATCCCACGGAGTTCAAAAGAGTTCCAGGGAATTCCAAAGATTTCCAGGGAATTCTAAAGAGTTCCAGAGAGTTCTGGGGAATTCTAAAGAGTTCCAGGGAATTCCAAAGAGTTTCAGAGAGTTCTGGGGAATTCTAAAGAGTTTCAGAGAATCCCACGGAGTTCAAAAGAGTTCCAGGGAATTCCAAAGAGTTCCAGGGAGTTCCAAAGAGTTCTAAAGAATACCAAAGAGTTTCAGAGAGTCTCATAGAGTTCCAAAGAGTTCCAGGGAGTTCCAAAGAGTTCCACTTAGTTTATTTATTATTATCTGAGTTCATTTTAAAAAATTTTCGAGATGTTTGAAATGTTTTTTAACAATTTACTAATTTGTAACAATTATTTGGAATTCCCTAGAACTCTTTGGAACTCTTTAAAGAGTGCCAAGTGTCACCTCACACACATACTTCGTTGAACTTCATCAACAAGGTTTACGATCATTATTGTCGATATTCCTTTTTGCAAAAAAAATTTGTTTATACTTTTTCAATTTTACAAGTTATATCTCTTTTTACATAAATCATTCTTTTTACAACCAAGTTTTTTATATCTCTTTCTTCTCAAAATGCGTTAAAAATCGACCCAAAATAAAAATTTTAAAAAGAACTAAATGCCAATAATTCAAAATAACCTTAATTTCTTTACGTAATAATAATTTCATTGCATTGACTACAATATAAAAATACAACTATAAAAAGTTAAGCGTTAGCACGCAAATAATTGTGCTTTTAATATCACGTACGTTTTAATTAATTAAATTTTATTTCTATGATATACTTACTTTTTACTCCATCCTTTCCATTTAACAAAATACTCCACTTTACCCTGTAACAAAAAAAAACACACACACATATTAATACGTATTGCACTTGAATGCTTAGCAAACAACTTTTGAATTGTTTCAAAATGTTGATACAATGCAATTTTATAATATTTACGTATTTATGTTTCATTAATGATAATCAAATTGTAAAAAGAGCGTACACATATATATATTATATATATAAAATAAAAAAATTATATATAAAAATATATGAAATATATATATAAAAAATGTATAAATATATATATATATTTTTTTTTCCAAAAAAAAAGAATATTAACTACAGATTTTGATTAACTTTTTTGATCTCGCAACGTGAATCAATTTCTTAAAAAATTAAAAAAATGACCATTTTGAAAACGTGAACATTTTTTTATTTTATTTTCTTCGTAGACATCCTGACAAAGTTTAAACGTTTACTTTTTTTCTCAACGCAATTTTCCTTGCATTAAATCACTTATTTCAATAATTAAATGAAAAATTAATCAATTATTATTATTATTATAATTATATTATTGCAGAGCGACCACATTAGTCGAACGAGTGAAGTGCAATCGTCGTCGTTTCTTTTCGCGCATAATCGCTTTTAATTTCGGCGTTCTTGCGCAATAAAAATGTAGCTACCAACTTGACAGAGATTCGTGACATTTACGCACTATAGATACAATCGTGCGACCCTATGCTTCGGTTGATGCCCGGTTGCATAACGGAATTTGTATCGCTAACGCAACTTTGAAACTCTTGAGTACTTCGGCGAGGAACTCCTCTGCGCAGACACGCAGTTTAAACTTTTATACCGTTAATACGGTAATTTACGGTGATAATCAATTATTGTTTATTTATTGGTCGTGTAGTAAATATCCGCGCGACCGTTTATTACCTCATTAGTACAATTTACTTTCAATATTATCCCAAGTAATTCACAAATAAATAATATAATATTTGTTTTGTTTTTTTCAGAGAAAATGATGTAGTGATATAGTAAATTCGTTGAATAGCTTTTTTTGGCAAAACTGCAGTTTATGGACCACTGAAGTTGGCCGATGAATTCGAGTTTTAAACTAACAGAGAAATTATTTAAACGAAATTAAAAAAGAAATTTGAATGAAGAAATAGATTTATATTTTTCAAAAATCTTAGAAAACTAACAGAGAAATTATTTAAACGAAACTAAAAATGAAATTTTAATGAAGAAATAGATTTATATTGTTCAAAAATCTTAGAAAATTAACAGAGAAATTCTTTAAACAAAAGTAAAAATGAAATATTAATGAAGAAATAGATTTATATTTTTCAAAAATCTTAGAAAACTAACAGAGAAATTATTTAAACGAAACTAAAAATGAAATTTTAATGAAGAAATAGATTTATATTGTTCAAAAATCTTAGAAAATTAACAGAGAAATTATTTAAACGAAATTAAAAATGAAATATTAATGAAGAAATAGATTTATATTTTTCAAAAATCTTAGAAAATTAACAGAGAAATTCTTTAAACGAAACTAAAAATGAAATTTTAATGAAGAAATAGATTTATATTGTTCAAAAATCTTACAAAACTAACAGCGAAATTATTTAAGAAAAACTAAAAAAGAAATTTGAACGTAAAAACAGATTTATACTTTTCAAAAATCCTACAAAACTAATATAGAGAAATTATTTATTTCTGCGTTTAATCCCCCTTCCGATCTTAAAAAAGGAAAAGAGGTTTTCTTCTCATTGCAGATTTTCTGAATTTCAAATCATAATTACAATTTTGTCTTGACGAATTTTTAAATCAGATTTATACGTTTAAATAATTATTTGTTAGTTTTGTAAGATTTTTGCAAAAAAAAATTCTATTTCTATGTTCAAATAATTTCTTTTTTTTGTTAATTGTTTTTATTAAAAAAAAAAAATTAAAAAAATGTGTTCTTTACACAAATATACTAAACTCGCCTACTGCGAATATTTCAACTTAAATTTTTAAATTCTAAGAAATTTATTGGAAGAACTAAACGGCACTTTCTACGATCCGTTTCATGCTCGATCTGTTTGACACTTTTCTTTCAACCCGTTTGACAAGGCCCAATTTTCTATAACAATTTTTCATAACCAATAATTCCTTCAATTTCACGGCAAATTCAAATGACAAACTTTTGCATTTTTTCCACCTTTGACAACATTTTTATACAATTCCATCAAAGAGATTGAGTAACAACATTTTAACCATAAAAAAATATATATAAAAAAATAAATTTGTTTATCGACGCAGTTTTTTTTAATTGTTTGTATTTAGCATAAAAAAATAAAAAGTTTTTATTTGTTTTTTGCATAAATATACTAATTCGCCTACCGCGATGCAGTTGCCTTAATACTTCAACTCAAATTCTTAAGTTCCAACAAATTTATTTGAAATAAACCGTTCCCATTTTTTCCCTCCATTTGTTCCACGCTCGATCTGTTTGACATCTTTCTTTCAACCTGTTTGACAAAGCCCGTCCCCTAATTTTCTACAACAATTTTTCATAACCAATAAATTTAAAACGACTTCCAAATTCCAAAAAAAAAACATTTACACTGAGAAAAATGTTGTACGACTTTTTCCCCAAAATTGGGCTAAATTGGTTTTATAATACCTTTTCTACAGGATTTTTAACTGTAAAGTTTAAAAATTAATCTTATAGAAATAAAAATTAGCCGAAAAAGGGGAACATTTTGTTGCAGCAATTTATTTCTAATAAAATGTATATATTTGCATATACGAAAGTCAAACATTGTTTTATTTTGAGTTAAAGTGTGCCTTTCAAGCTGAAACAAAATTACTCCAAATTGGGGGGAAAATTTATGCTCGCAAGAAACAGTTGCCGACACTCAAACCATGACGCGGCCTATATGGCTTATTATTTTCATAAGCTGGCCGCGGATTCGTGGCCGAGTGTGTTAAAGCGAACCACTTGAAACGTGTCTGAAGCGTGTGTCGAGTTCGAATCTCGAAGCGGTCAAGTTTCAAACGAAATAAATAATTTAATTTGTATAATCTAGCTACCTGGCGCAAAATTTCCCCCAATATAAGGTCAAAATTAAATTCATTCATTTGGTACAATTTGTATTTAGGCAATACCGAATATCGTTCAGTTTTATGCTATTTGTTTCACCGTTTTCTACTAGAAAATATGCATTTTTATATTAATATTCTTCTTTAATTATGTTAATAAATCAACTAAATCGCCTTACAAAACCAGTTTTCCCCAAGTTGGGGGACTTTTGTAGTAGAAATAAGAGTATATTTTGGTATTTCTCTCGGTGTATAGGTACATTACTTAATCACAATTCCGCAATTTATCATAAATCTATTCCCGAACGTTGCCAACGGCACGATTGCTGGTTTGCGCGTACCGGACAAAAGCTTAATCAATCTTTTCGCTCGTCCCCAATCCGAAAAAGTGCAAGCCGCGCGCGATAAAAAAATGACGAAAATAGGTTGTGGGAATCGACGCGATCGATCCCCGGTTTCTTTGCTCCGCAATGTTTGGCGCGTGATTATTTTATAGTTGGGCAAAGAGTCGACTGCTTTCTCGAAAATCGATTTCACGAAGACGCATCGCCGCCGACTGAAATTCTCAATGCAGCGCGTATGTGGTAGGGTCGATAAAACGGGCGGCGTTGATTCACGAGTCTTTCGTTCATTGGCCGCTCGCCAGCGCGTTCAATTTTGCCGGCAAAATTGGTTCGCTGCGCGACAGTTCGCAAACGGCGGCGGCGAAAATGACGAACGCAAGGTCGCCAGGTGCCGGGCTCGTTGGTACGCGCACTTTCGTCCGGCCGGCTGTTCGTTCCACGTTTTCACGCGCGAATCTCCGTCGCTTCCTCGTGGCGCCTGATCGCCGACGACTCCTTTTGCCGCGAAAACGCTCGCGTCAATATTTTTGTCCCTTTTCAAATGTTCGAGCGGCAACTTGTTGCGGAAAGTCGTTCATTTTTTTTTTCATTGCACGACGCGATTGCAAAAAGGTGGGCCGCACTTGACGACGGGGATCGAGAACTTGCAATCTGTTTGACAGCATTTTATTGGCCGAAAAACGCGGGAATGTAAGGAAATTTTGCAATTATTTATGAAAATTAGCCTTTATTTTAGCGGATGATGTTCAGAAATTGTACCATTTATTAATTTGCGGTGAAAATCGTGGGTTGGGAGACCGAACATTTGTCAAAGAGATTGAAAGAAATACGTCAAACGGGTCGAAAGAAAGAAAGCATTCTAAAAATCGTTAGTCTGAATTTTGTCAAAGAGATTGAAAGATGTCAAACAGGTCGAAAGAAACAAATGCATTATGAAAATCGTCTGTAATTTTGTCAAAGAGATTGAAAGATGTCAAACAGGTCGAAAGAAACAAATGCATTACAAAAATCGTAGTCTGTAATTTTGTCAAAGAGATTGAAAGAATCATGTCTGAAAGAAATGCGTCAAACAGATCGAAATAAAAATGCATTATAAAATCATTACGCTGTAATTTTGTCAAAGAGATTGAAAGAATCATGTCTGAAAGAAATGCGTCAAACAGATCGAAATAAAAATGCATTATAAAATCATTACGCTGTAATTTTGTCAAAGAGATTGAAAGAAATATGTCAAACAGATCGAAAGAAACAAATACATATTATAAAAATCCCCTTATCTATATTTGCGTCAAAGAGATTGAAAGAATCATGTTTGAAAGAAATGCGTCAAACAGATCGAAAGAAACGTGTCAAGCGGATCGAGCACGGGCTGAAATCGTTGGAAAACAAGTGGGAAGGGCATAACTTCCACCTGGCGCACGCGATACACCGAGGAAAAGAATGAATCATAAAAATTACTATCCTTGCTGGCGCGCCGTGGGTAACTTTCCAAAATCACTACATCTGGGACAGTCAAATTTAAATGCCTTTCCTCTTCCTATTTAACGGCACATGGATTCACTTTGCTCATCCAATATACTATATTTATCCTCGCCATTCCAATTCAAATAGTCTCTGATTTATACAATTCTTTCTTCTCCGCTTAAAATGTTGTTCGCGCTTCACTGCACAATCTCGCGACATCATTTCGTCACGATTGTTGCTTTTTAGGTTCAACGCTATCGCGATAACAATTTGTTTTGTGCCAACTGTCGCGGAGGTGTCGAGTCCCGGAATCGTTGTTTCCTATTTCGGTGCATTTAATTCATCAGACTTTTGTTTTGCCGATGTGGTTTTAACATGCAGTTTGCAGCAAAACGTATTCAACGTTCGATGCGTTATGGGAAATAGTCTTTTCGAAACTATGCAGAATTTGTTGCTGAAATAATTAATTGTACTTGTTGCTATTTACAATTTGTCATCAAATTATTGTAACTTCTGGCGAATGCAATATATATATTGTATAATATAAACAAAAATTGAAATATATTAAAAATAAAAATAAAATATATATTTTTTAGACCAAAACAAGTGGTATAGTGTGTATTTTGAGAATATATTCTAGAGAATATAAGTACGTATACGTACTTGTTTACAAACAAATTCCCAAAATATGGACCGTTTCTCACGAAAACAACACATTCTAAACCAAATCGTTATTTACTTGTCACTAATTTTGTCATTTAGTAAATGCAAATTAATATTAATATTACAGATTAATTAATATGAATAAATGGTTTTGATATACGAACTTGTTAACGTGATAATTTATTCAACTAAATCGTAAAAAAAAGACTGTTTACACCCAAAATACGAAGATTTTTATTTTAATTACAAACAATTTTTACTCTTATTTATTAATATATTTTTTATATCTTTTCATTTTCTCTTTTATAATTTTTTGCTATCAATAACAATTACACAAAATTCACTTTAAATCACAATTAAATTTAGTTTAAATATTTACTGTCATCGACCCAATCAAATTTAGCAAATGGATTTGTACTAATAACGAATTTCACACAATCAATTCATTCATTTTCAATTTTACAGTTGTCTTCCTATACACGGCGAAAAACAATATTTAAAATTTTACTATGTTTTAGTCTAGATTTTTCGGACTATTTTAAACAAATTAAAAATTTCATTCGATAATATGATAAAAAAGATTAAAAGTTCTGGAAATATTGAATATTTGCCCACTTGTATCTCCCAGAAAACGTGATAAATTTTACCATAGCACATTTTTGTTTCTTCCCAACAGTCCAAGAAATCTAGAAAATATAACAGAATTTAAAATACTATTTTTCTTCCTACACATTGTTTAGGTTATGTTCGCAACAACCAAAAGAAACTCAAAATCGCATGCAGTTTCCATTCATTTATTTACCTTTAGCAATCTCTTTTGCATGCAGATTCAACTCCAATCAAACATTTCTGCATTATATAAATCCCTACTTTTATACAATACAATAAATATCAACATTCGCGAACCTACCAAATTAGAATATCAAATTACAAACAGTAAACCACAAAATTCACACGCACGCATTGTTGCTTTCAAGCCGGAACACCTAAGAAACAAGTACATCATCACATAATAACATAACCTCAGCAAAGAATTAAAATTAACAATTCCAAATCCCTTCATTCAATTTCTTTAGCGCAAATCTCGTGCAAATCCTACGCAAGACGTGCACGTTTGACATCAAACTCCCCCATTTTACGTTTACTCAAGCGACTTTAATTTCAAAATAAAATAAAAAATACAATAAAAACGACAAACAAATAGCTTCCAACGTCCTACGTTGTTGACAAATAAACAAAAGCGTGCCATACGCAACGATATTCGTGTCACGAGATAACGAACCGTGTCGCAATTCGACGTCGTTATTCGATCTCTCGTTAATATCAAATCAACTTAACCTTACAAACAAAAAAGTCATTTTCTGACGCCAAAAGCGCCGTATAAATATCCAAAAAAAAAACGCCACGAGTCTCAAATCCAAATTCCTCGACGCGCGATCGGGTGTAAAAAAAGAGGTTAAGGAATTGAAAATTCGATTGCGTCCCGGTGGGTATGAATGCGCAGCAACATCCGTTGGCATTTAACGACTATACGTTGCGAGGTAGCGCACTCGGAATAAATTAGAGAAGGAGGGGCAAAGGAGACAATGGAGTGGCTACGGGAGTAGCGCGTGGGGCGAGGGGAGGCAAGAGAAACGACTCGGATGCACAAACAAAATTCTTGTTCTGTCGGGTGGCGCCGCCGCCGCCCGCGGAACGAACTAAATCATAGTTTACCCGTTTCTCTCTCTTTTTCATAATCCTCTCGGCGGCGTACACCCTGTCACCGAGCTCCATGTTGAAGTGTCGAATTCGTAACGTATCCAATGGTAGGGAACGCGTAATCCGTCACAGATCAGCGGGCACTGCTATTCCGCGGTCGACGAGACGCAAGCGATTTAAATCCAATGCGAGCTTGCGGTCGCGCCGACGACACAACACTGACAACAACTGAACTGCACGTCAAAAACGGCGATAACGCACGGCAACTGTCAGCGATCGGTCACTGGCGTATCGGAGCACGTGTCACGTATTTGGCCGTGACCGATGTTTTTGGTGACGAGTCGTTCGGACCAATGATTAGGGACGTCGAACGCGGTAGGTGCGAGCGCACGTACAGACGACGGCGCTATTTCGGGCTGATGTTTTCTGCGAGGCTAGTAGTGCGGCCGGCGAGTACAGTCGACGTGCGTGCTCGCGTACGTGCCATCGGCGGAAAATTGGCGAAAGCGGCCGCCCGTGCGGCGCCGCGCGGCTCGAGAGTCGGTCGGACTCGGGCCCGATGTCGCGGGGCTCGTGCTCGCGCGAGTGCCGGCGCCGAGGAAACCGCGCGAACCCGAAAACTTGTGCGTTTTCGAAGCAGTGCCGTTCGGGCGAGATCGGTTCGTGACGTCAGCGAGTCCCCCTTGCGCCGTAAACACCAAACATGGCCGTCGCGGAGCAATACGTCGTGCGAGCGCGTCCGCGGACGCCGGACAAAGGCAGCGTCGCGCGAGCGTGGCCGTTCGCGAGGGCTTCCGCGGTCGTCGCGGGCGACGTCTCCGCCAAATTAATTGTTCCCACGGGCTTCGTGGGCGAAGTTAATCCAAAGAGGCGAGCGTCGCGTCGGTCACCTCCGATACAGTCTCCGGTTCGAGGCCGACTAGAGTCGAAGTGCGCCGAACCTACCTTCGAGAGCCCGGTGGACTCGTCCGACCCGTACCCGACCGGTGGAGGGGGGAGAGAGCGCCGAGCGGTGGGGATGG
>JABFPK010001466.1:0-11721 GCA_022817445.1 Habroteleia sp. ZL-2020
CCCACACACATAATAAATGAATCGTCACCTCTCATCTGGAATCTCTTTAATTACTTTTTTCAGATGCGAGATATTTCAATCACCTTTTTTCGTTCGCGTAGTATCTGCTGACATAACCATGAAATGATATTTGATTACTTCACAGTATTTGATTTAATTAACTATCAATTTTTAGATTATAATACAATTAATAGATTTCTGTGTGTGAATGACTTTTAGGTTGTCAACAGAAAAACTCCTCTATTATTATTAAACAGTTTTTTAATGTTCATTTGTTAGGAAATATAAATCTCATTCTCAGGGGGAAATAACCTTTCTCAAAGGAAGCCACCTTTTTAACAATGCTTTTAGACAAAATTCATTTCATATAAATTCTACAACAAATTTTTTTCAAAGATTATTTTGCTTATATAAGCCTTTTCTATTGTCGGTCGATTTTATTACAGTGTAAGTTGCCTTGAATTTTTTTCGTACTTATTTAAAATTTACATTAAAAAATAACTTTTGATCTTTTATATCAACGCAATAAGATTCAATAAGTATAAATTGAACGTCAATTGATAATTTAAAAAAGTACAATTTAAAAATAAATCAATGAAAAAAGAAAAAAATCATAAACGCAAAAATTAAGATAAAAAAAGTACAAATAATAAAACTAGACCTTATTTGAAGATATTTAAAAATGTTTTTAACTATAAAAATGTCCTATTTTAAGATATTATTTATGTTTCTTCTTCAAAATTATTTTTAAGCAAGATTTTGTATTTTTTTAGTTTATACATTTTTCATTTTTTTCTTAAATTGCATTAAGTTATAGTTTATTATATAAATAGTATAAAAAATGACACAAATAATATTTAAAAAATACTTTATAATTATTCTTAATGTTTATTTATTTCTAAAAATTGATTATTCTTTCACATTTAAATATTTTAATATTTATGAATAACAAATGATTAAAATGGTTGCTTTACGGAAAATGATAAAAAAACTCATCGTATAACTAAACGAGACGGTTTAATCAATTGCAATTAAAAGCAACACCGGCCATCTCACCAATCAATTTATTAAACATAAACAATCTAACGAAGCCTTAATTTTCTATTGTAAAAGTCTTCATTAAAAAATTCAAAGCTTCACTAAATGAAATGAATTAATTAAAAATTCAACTAAAAAAGCTACGTTATATCGTCAATAAAAATTTAACATTTATTGTCCGAAAAGGAAATCGTGAAATAACAATGCCGTGCATAAAATCGTGCATAAAACAGAAATATTTACAGCATAACGTATTTTGAAATAATATAAAATTTATAATCACATTGGTATTTAAATTTAATTGCCCATAAAATTATGTCAAAATATCATAATTTCGTCGACGAACTGTCGCGATCAAAACTCAACGTGTGATTTATTTTTATTATATAAACAATGAGCGTTTGGTCCACGCTCGATTTGCGTTGATTGTCTTGTGTCAGAAGCACCCTTGTTGCCATATAATTAGCATTATGTTTAATCCGAAGGATACGATTATCGTTCGTTTTCCGGTATATGTGGCAATCTTAATGCTTATCTTGGGGTCATTTTAACGCGTTAACTTTATTTTATGCTATGTTATGTTTTTCCATCCGAATAAACAATTTATTTTTCTAAAAAAGTTTGGTCGCACCACTTTGTTCGTGCAAGTTATATATAATGAGAAAATGGTATCGTAGCGGATGCTATTTATATTGTAACAGTTACAACATAATATCGTAACGGGGGCTACGACAATAATACATAGCAATTTTACGGCCTGTTTGTAAACAAGCTGTGATTGCCATAGTAACGTTACGATATGCTAACGTTAGAATACACTTAGTAACATGTAACATAGTTATAATTCCTAATGAATCCTTTAAAATATGGAATCGGTACAATGCGTATTGAACAATATCATTTTAACTATGTGTATACCCATGTAGAAATTAATGAACGGCGTAGTATTGGCAAAGTACTGACAACTGTTATTATACTTTGTTAGTTATTTTTTTCATTAAAAAACTTATTTCATTCATTTATTTTTAAAATGTTATATACATGATTAAATATTATAGTTTGTTGAACTTATATATTTTTATTATATAAATGACACAAACGCTGATTTTGTTTGCGAGAAATTTATAAGATTCTCATTAGTTATACTAGTAAGAGATTAAACAGCAAAATCATGTAAAATCTATTTAAAGAGTTTCAAAAGACAGTCTTAGATGAGTTTTTTCCATCTTAGCGTTTTGTGAGTTACTTCTAAGTTTAAATAAAGTAAGTCAGCTTAGTGAGTGCCTTTTTAAAACTAGAGTTGCCTTATAAATTTTTTTCTTGGGAATAAATAAATAAAAAAATTATAAATATAATGAAAAATTAATAAATAATAGAAATACACATAAACATAAATTATCGTACTTATGTTGTTGTATATATTGGCAGAAATAAACGTTATTCTCTAATATTTTATTCGATCTAGAATTTTTTTGTGTTTTTTATTATAGTTTTTATAATTCAAATATTAAAAAAATAATTAAGTATAAAAATTCATGAAAATCAGATATCAGTATTTTTCCAGTACTGTGTCAACGATTGTTTATTATAGGATATTATAATAGGATTGCTGTTGATACAACAACGGACTCAATTGTAGAATGAGTACTGATACTGTACTGGCGGCCGACGGTTATAAGTCAGTACTGTTTATGTACTTGCCCCTTCATTACTATTGGCATACCATAGATTTTACACGGGTACATTTTTTGAAGGGATGGAAATGACTTTTGTAGCATAATGCAAATTATTTCATGACTGCCGTTTTAATTATATTTCTAAATATCATAATTAATGTCGATAAATAGTTAATCCTTTTATTAAGATTCTTATTAAATTTACGATTGCCGTAATAAGATTGCCTTCCTTGTCTAAGTTAATGAGATTTTTTCCACGCATTTAGTGTTAATATATTTTCGTTATTAATTATTTGTTTATGAGTAATAATTTATTTTTTATCGTTACGTTTTAATGCTTATTTGTTATTTTTTTATTTAACATAGCTTCCACATTCTATATTTATTAGATCATAATTAAGAAAGCAATATTCGTTTTGTATAAAAAGCACATAAAGAAGGAAATTAAATCGCGTTGTCCATATGGCAAATATAGTTAAATAAAATGTATTTTAAGCGTGGAAAATGAATGATAAAATATTCATTATAATTGAGATTAGATTTACTAAGTTTTTAGATTTTATATTAAAAAAACTAATTTTTAACGTCGGTTACGCTGGATTTTGATGAGATAGATAATGCAAAAGAATTTTTGTTATTTGGATTAAAGTTGATTTAATATTGAGTTGAGGACGAGTAGGCGTCGAATCAATGCTGTGGAAACATTTAATGAATATTTGGAAGCCCAAGTTTGTGCAGCTGAATTAACTTTAATAACCTAACGTTAATATTGCTTTTTTCCATTAAGTCAACATTTCGTTGATATAGTTTTATCATTTTCATCATTGATAACTTTTATTCCAGTATTATTATTAAACCAGTGTTGTTCTAGATTTAATTTTAATTGATTGATAGTTGAGATATAATCTTTAACAATTTTTTTATTTTGTTTATTTCAAAGAATAATGTTTCATAGTTATTCAATGATGCCAATATTGACCACTACTATTTTCATTTATAATAATTATGAATCATATTTAAAAACCAATTCGAATATTACAATTTAAATGATAAAATCGAATACATTTTTGAAACTCATTTTTTCAATTTTGCAGAAACATTTCTATTCCTATTAAAAATGAGATATTGAAAAATACATTTGCATAAAGAAATGAAGACAATTATTGGACAAAAACATATTTGTAAATACATTTCTGACCACATACTACACATGCATATTTTAATATGCCACTTTTAAACCGAAATCCTATTAGAATAAAATAATTGAATTTTGAATACACCATTAATTTTGTATTGTTTCGTTCATTTTTGAATTCAGAATATTTTCATATTCAGCTCTGAATATATATGGAACTAAATGCTATTTTCCATTGAGGTACTAACTTTGATTTTAATACGACGTTTATTCGTTTTTACTACATTAATCGCCATTATTATGAAAGAAACCTCATTATTACTCATGTAGACATTAACGAACGGCTCAGTACTTGCAAAGTACTGGCTACCGTTATCCAACCGTTGGCAAAAACGGTTGGCAAACTGTTGGGAGGGTGACACCAATTTGCATTGGGCCAAGCGTTCTACCAACGGTTGCATTATAATAAGGTTCAGTACTCGTCCAATCGTTTGTAAACCCTTAGCCCAATCATGTAGCCAATGTGATTAAAGTTTGTTTTGTAGTAATAAATCTAATAATAATAAATAAATAATGAAGTTTTTAAATAAAAAAAAATTGGAAAACCTGAAGTTAGGTGGTAAAAATTAATAATAAATATAATATAAAGAATTTTTATTTTTAATTTGTTTTCAAATTTTCCATATTTTTAAAATTTATTATTTAAATTTTCCAAATTTTATCTATTTTTATTATTGCTTATATTCAATACGAACATAATTTTAATAAATCATCATAGTTAATATATAATATATAATAATCTATAAATAGAAGAAATAAATATTCTATATTTTAATAGAATAGATATTATAACAGGATCATCCATATATATAATAACAACGGATGAAGTACTGCTTGAATTGTGGAATAAGTGCTGGCAGAGCACTGGCGAACGACAGTTATCAACCAGTACTGCTTATGTCTCTGTCCGTTTTTTTCCATTCGCATACTACAGATTTTTCTAACATGAGTAACAATTCGTTCAGATAGATAATATGTTCTCACTCTTATTTTCCAATGTATTTTATTCAAACAATTGTGAAATGCTTTAAAAATGAGTCCAAATAGACATCAGAAATTCAATTCGCTTTTTGTGTAATAAATGCAAATTATATCCATCACAATAGAGAGATATTTCGTTTGCGATGAAACATTATAATACTTCAAAATTGTGCATGAATTTGAAAGTTGCATTGCCAAAAGATTTGCAAATTGGTTTCGTCAGTATTGTTATATCAATTTTATAATAATTTACATTTATTCGCTTCCAATTTATGTCCGACGAGTTTCATTACGTGATAAATGTTGATGCATTAAAATACATCACGATTAATTGTATACAGTTTTGTAGATAATTAAGTTCCCTGTTTTTTATATCTAGTTCTGTGCTAATGGAAATAACTTATCGAGGTAGTTTATGATACACACGAATCCAAACGATCACGGTATGTAGGAAAAAATATTTGTGTTTCATAATGCTTTTTATAACGACGAACTGCCAGATTCTTCAGAGTTTTATTTACTTTCGTACTTCATATTAGAATATATTAAAATGTCGATGGAAAGCAAATTTTATCACGAAAAAAATTATCGACGTTTAAAGTGAGAAATTCTGTTTTTGAAAGTGATGTTGAAACTTATTTTCCTGGCTCCAAAATATTACATTTTTTGCAGTAAAAGAAATTATTTAGATTTTGTTCGTATTTGCTATTGTTATTTATAAAGTGAATAGTTTTTTTGGAATTTCTCGATTTTTATCGTATAGAATTCAATTTCTTAACATACATAACAAAATAAAAATCATAAGGAATATAATGTTTATATCCTTTTGTCAAATAAATTATGATTTATATTTAATTAGAAAAGGGGTAAGCTTTTGTAGTCACACATTGACATATTAGAAAATAAAAAATGACAAAAACGATGACATAATTGATGAAAAAATACACGAATTGTTCAAATGTCAGTCTCGATGATGTAATATGATCGAACTTGTAACTTGCTGATTAAATGGGAGTTGTGTGTAAGTGCATGACGTAGATGTAACATATTCATTGTGTGAGTAAATCGACGAGAAAATTACATACGGCAGCAGTCGTGAATCACGCTGATGCTCATCGACCCTAATTGCAATCATAGAACTCAATGGATACTGAGTATACATCGCAGTTTTGGTGATCCGTATAATTTATAATCCCGTAATAGTAAGTGATAACCGTGGCATTTACTTCTAAGCATCGCAAATACCCGAAGAAGTTCACACCTTCCATTAACTTAAAAAGTCTTTACCCAATTTTCATTAGGGATTTTAATTCATTTCTGAGAAAAGAAAACGTTGCCAAGAGATTCGTTTATTTTGATGAAATCATTTTTTGTCAAATTATACTTAAACACTGTTCCTTTGTTTTATTATTCTTCTTTGTGTAAAATATATATAAATGTTTTTAAGAAAATTTCGCCACAAACTTATTCTTTTATCACATTTTTAACTATTATAAATTTAAACATAATTTTAAAAAAATTATTTTTAAGAATATTTTCTAGATAAAAGATTTTTTCCTTCTTACAAAGGTATGATATTATGAATATATTGATTAAGCTAACCATGTTTCCATAATTTTTTGATATAATATTTTTTAAGTACATTTATTTAAAAGAGTGAAAAAAATATGCATTTTTGAATATTTTCTGGCCGTTGATATATTAAAAAAATATGTTACATAGCTTTTTCCTCAAAATAAAAAGATCAAAAGATTTAAATTATAACTTTAAAATTGTATATCAAAATGCAAATAAGTAAAATGAAATATTAAAAAAATAAAAATTTGTAATTTCACTACGTATCTAAGGCATTGTGAACGCTCATTTACTATGTCGACGAATCTGAATATTACAGCAAAGTAAGTTGAACATTCGAGTAGGTTCATAACTGCTTATTTATTTAAGATGTGGTTATTGTAGCAGATCTGAATTATCGTAAAAAAGAGTGTAGGGAGTTTGTAAATATGTCGATATCACGTGAATACGAAGAAGTAGAGATAAACCGGTTAGGGAGTAGTTCGATATCGATTTTGGCACTTGTCTTTATTTATTAAGTAAAAGTGAATTTCCAATTTTATATTTGTATTCGATTTTGTTTTTAAATAATTAATGATCTTTGCAATTATTTTCCGCAACTTGATACACGCATACATATACATGTATATAAGTAAGCAATTGCAATTGCTTACGTATGCATTTTTCAAAATAGCTACATATAATTTTTGTAGTAAAACATTCATTTAATCATGATACTATTATTACAACGTGTAAAAACTAAAATTTTTTGCTGATTTCTCTGCGATGAACAAAAATCGTAGTAATGACTTGAAATTGAATTCATAAATTCAGATGAATCCCGCCCAATTTAGATTTTTATTCGCAGTCAACTTCGTGCACTAACATGATTCGCTCATCTTCGTCTGTTCTGAACGAATTTTCTTCAATGTGGAAAGTAATTTAGGACTTATCTGTTGCCAGAGAACGAAATTCGCGACTTAATAAAAACACTCGCAGAGGAAGTAAAACGGAAAAGAAATATGGTAGAAAACGTAAGGAAAAAAAAGAAATTTGTGAAAAACCGCTTCAGAAAGAAGGATCGACAACTTAGTTTTATCTTTGAGACAAATTGAATTAAACATCGCGTAATTTTTTGAATCAGTTTCTCAGTTTGTGCCAGAGTTATCAAAGGAACTCGATTGTGCAAAACGGCTCTTTTAAGTGGCAACATTTTCATTCGTTTTCTTCCCTCCACAAAACTCGTACGATTCTCACGTTTGATCAGCGTCATATAAGATCTTGTAAATGAGGGTTTGTTCTTGCCGGCGTTTCGCTCAATTCGCGTTGAAATAATACTATGCAATATTCCCTCAAACGGACTTTTATACGAATTTTATTCAAATTTCATTTCCGCGTTACAATCGTCGCATTTACATAATCGTTTTGACAAAGTTCCGCTAATTACTTCGCGAAAAAGTAGTTCCTTTTCCTGATAATACTACATTTTGGATGATTATATTGTATTTTACTTGTGCAACTTGTTTTATCAATTAGGATGCAAGAATTTATAAATATATGATAAACCAAATTTTAGATTTGTAAATAAGAACAAAATGAAATAAATTTTAGAAATTTAAATTCATCAATTTTGTCTCTTTCTTGATCTTCTATTATTTCAAAATAATTGTCATTTACAATTAAAAAAAGAGCAAAACTATTTGAAATGAATATTTGAAAGTATAAAATAAACATAGTAAAATATTTATTAACAAATTTAAAATCGTTTATAACTAAAAATTTAAAGAAATGTTAAGTAATAAATTTTCAAAGATTTATGGCGTTTTCACTTTAACGAACCAACCTTACTTCGTCGAGTAGTCGAATAAGTTCAAGTTTTAACTGAACTCATACTCCATTTAGAAACCAAAGAGAAATATAATTTTAATTTTAATTTTGATATAATATATAAGTATAGTATAAATAAGTATATTTTAATAAGCATAGTATTCATCATTTTGAAAAATATTATGTCATAGTTGTTATATAGTCACTCTTATTTTTATGAATATTTTCTTCTTCTCATGAAATATAAAGAGAAGAGATACATATAATCGGTTTATTTTATTTTCGTAAAGCAATATCAGTTCCAGTTTCTTTCAGCTTTAGTTTCTAAATGGATAATGATTTCATTTGGAGATTAAACCTGCTCGAATCAGTTTAGGGTACGTTCATCAAATGGAAAAACAGCATTAATTAATTTTATATACAAAGTATGGCAACTTATATTCATTTAAAATATTAATGGACTTATATAAGAGAAAATAATAGAATAAAACGCTTGCTATTTTCATTTAACTTGGCAAAAATAATATTTCTCCGAATTAATCAAATTATTATTTTTTTGTGTTTTTATTTAACTTTATTATAGTGTTTACATTTAAGAAAAACTTGCAATGCAATTTAATAAAATGACTGCAATTATTAATCTGTGGAGGACGCATTGAAGAATTATATTCATCTTATTTTTCTTGTGAAACGAGGTTGAAGTTTCATTTCACGAACGACCGTCGAAAGCAACGAAATCGTATTTAGAATGAAAATTCTTTAATGGGACGTTGCTGCGAGTTGGTGAAAGTGTAGTCGACGAACTAAGTTTGAACCAAGTATACAATTCACAGCATATGAAAACGAGTGGAAATTGAAGATCGAATATCTTTTCGCATCGAATTTTGATGTTTCTTATATTTTTTAATTTAAAATTATATTTTCATTGTGTTTACATATCATTTGGATTATTTTGCAACTATATATAGTTATTGAAATAAAAGAAGGTTCTTTATTTTATTTATTTTATTTTTTTATATTTAGAACATGCTAAAATTTTTAATGTATTTATTTTTTTGTCATGAAAACTGCTAAGAGAAAGTTCTTTGAACGACTTTGTCTAACACAATTTCAGTTACTATTTAAAGGAATAAAATTTAAATTTATTTTATTTTAAACAATTGTTGGTGTTCGTTATATACTATTTTGTTGAAATAGTAACCACGTATTTATTTTTTAAATTTATTGATATCAGTTCCAGCAATATTGTTTGTTAGACAAAATTGATTTATAATTGATAAAAGTTCTTTGTACTGTGAAATTTATGGGAAACAAAGTATATCGGAAATACAAATATGATATGTTTGTATATCAATTTGAAATACAATAATAATATTTAATTAATCTAATTTCCATATTTATCAAATATTTAGAGAGTAATTTTATATTGTTTTAAAATAATATTTGCATCGGATTATTAATGACAAACTTATTAACAGATTAAAAAAGTTTTACAAATTTTTGAACTATTCGCAAAATTGCAAAGTATTTAAATTTTACAATTAACTTTTTAAAAGCATTAATTAAAGAGCCTACAATCAAGTAGATTATAGAATAGAATGACAAATAGAATAGAAGACAACAAAAAACATTTTTTTATATTTCAAATCATTTCAGTGCCTCAATGTTTAAAATGTCCAATATCAGTGTCATATTTCAAAATTTCAACCGACATAATCACTATTATAGCTTTCCGCACTTATCACTATTTATATTAATATATTTGCTTTTCGGTATAATTTTTAATTTGATTACAAAACGCCGTAATTTATAATACCATTCTTTCAATTTTTTCCCATTCCAAAACTCCTACAGCATTCCTTCGAGCGCGTTGCGTATTAAAAGTCGAGATACAAAAGACGATAACTAATTAAATGTGGCGTAAAAATGTTAATGCTTAAAATATACGACAGAGCCAAGGACGCCGAATGACGTACGAAAGTCGGCGTGCGAGGAACTTAATAGTCCTCCTTGATTGCCCATCGATTGCACTGAGCATTGTAACCTAGACCTTCCGGCTGGATCGGCGTCATTTGTAGGTCGAACGGGGAATATAAACGGGCCATTTTCATGCACATTATGCGTCGGTTCATACGCGATTCGTAAGTTCGAGAATGTCGATCGTTCGCGTGACACCCACCATCAATTCCTAAACCAATTGTAATATGTTACGTATATTATTATTATAAAGCGCAGAAGGTTATATGAAATCCAAATTAATAAATCGTTTGAAGAAGAATAAGTTTTGATGATTCGATCGGAAAGATAAAAAATGGACATATTCGTATTCATATTCGGATAGAAAGTAAACAATTTTGAGATTATGTTTGCGATTTAAATTTCAATTGTTTCCAATTGTTTTGCATAATGTTTTATTATTTTCCATTCGTAATTGATAAACAATTAATGAAACAAAAATAAATATAGAAGTAAATAATTTTGAAATGTATTTATTCGTATTAAATTTTTATTTTTTTTTAAATTAACCGATCTATTTTTTAGTGTTATATTAAAAGTAACGTAATTTTGAGTTTTTCGAATATTAAAAATTACGTCTGAATTTGTGTAACCTTAAGACGTTGACATGAAAAAGAGTGTCTTCTTGAAAAGATATAAGAATGTTATTAAAATACATGGAATCCTTAAAATCATTAAACGATTGATGTCGTAACTCCAAGAAGGGGAGTTTGTACGTGCGAAGCAGGTTCTTGGGTTTACAAGTTTGATCGATGGTCTCTTAAAATGATAGTACAGTCATGCTGTTATATTACGTTAAGGGTTATTGGGATAAAAGTTGTAGGAGGTTTAAGTCGCGACAATAATATGTTTTAGGAGAGAAACATTAAAACTGAAGTCGAGTACGGAAATAGTATTTCTTGAGAAAATTCCGCAGTTGGCGCCGTTTTGCTGCTCCCGGCAGTGCAGTCCATGTGCAAATGTATGTGTACGGGACATTCGAAATCGGTCAAGTTTCACACTTTTTTTGTTTATACAATATATACATGTGTAGCACACGCAAAACTTATTCCAGTTCTAGAATAACAATAAATATAATCGAAAATGGAATAGTGCAACAATAATAAATAACATTCATTAATTAAAAGCACAACATTTCTTGTAGGAAATATAAATATATCTGTTAACATTATTTATTATTTTGTGATTAATTTTATTAATTTTTATTGAATCTACAAAAAATTTATGTAAATTTAAGAAAAAGGAAGAAAAAGTTTTAGAAATTTAAATTCAAAACATTCCCGCGTGGAAATTTTTAGTCTGGATGAAGTCTGGAAGCAATCTGGCAAATAGTCTGGGAATAATCTGGGCAGGACTAAAAATAATCTGACAATAGTCTGGATACAAATCTGGGCCAGACTAAAATTAATCTGGCGACCGTCTGGCAAATAGTCT
>JABFPK010001467.1:0-11720 GCA_022817445.1 Habroteleia sp. ZL-2020
ACTGTATCCCGCGTAGAAGAAACTAGTTTGGCCAAAGTCTGGTAAAGTCGGGTTAAGTCTGGCTCATGATCGAGTTCTTTTGTCTTTAGTCTGGCCGTCCATACTCATGCCAGACTAATGAAGTCTGGCACAAAATACTTTTGTCATATTTAGATACTGAACACAAGACTGATGATCCAGATTCATTCCAGACTAACGAAGTCTGGCAAGAGTATATACTGCCAGACATAAGTAGTCTGGAAGAAGTATGGACGACCAGACTAACGTTCAAAAAAGGAAAGTCGATCATGAGCCAGACTCGGCCAGACTTGACTAGACTTTTGCCAAACTTATTTTTTCTACGTGGGATTGTTCATTAATATTGATTGGAATTTTAATTTGTCCTCTCTTTACTTACCCAAAACAATAATTTTTATTTAACAAAACAATAATATTTAATTGATTTGTTCTTTCAGTGTAATATTATTAATTCTGAAATGTCAAACTTTAGAAAAAATATTACATAATTATTTATTATTGTATTTTATGATCGGAAACATATCTGATCTAAAATGTTAATTAAAAGTTATAATCATAACACCGGGGAGTACAATTTCATAACGTTTTGTTGCGTATGCATAATGAAGTTTTACGATGGTAGACCAATAAACAACGCATGGGTTTATGTACGCGTTTATGTCACAACGCGAAACATTGTTTTCGAATAATTACTGAAGAAGTGTTTATATAAAGTGTATTGATTAACCTTTCAACTGTACTCAAACGCAAGCAGTAAACAATTTTACAACGCATTCAGTTTCTTGTCAATTGTATGTGAGAAAGAACATCTACATTCGATTTCAAATAAATTGCCGATTGACAGAGTAAAAAAATAATACGATGAAAAAAATGACGAATATAAACAAAGGAGAGCGCAAATCATTCCGCGCTATCGTTATTTAATTGTTTGCAATCGCGTTATTATTATTTTTTACGCGTCGTTTTCAAACGACCTAGTTTTTAATTGCATTTCAAGGAAGCAACATCACCTAAGGCAATCTCTTTTGCGTGAAGAATTCTACTCCTACACTGTGTAATCTAGTTAAATCATTTTCTTAAGCTGAACTCGCTTCACCTAATTCCCATCAATACCTGTACCGAGTTTAAAATGCAAATCTCAATTGAAATTTATATTCAAACAGAAGTTTCAATTTTATAAAATAAATTATTAACTATTTTAAATACAAAAATATTTACGGGAAATGTTTACCAATTTGCAGGTAAAGTTTCAGTTTATTTTAATTATATTTCAATTCCACCCTTCGCTTCTTTCTCTGTCTCGCACACGCGATGGTCATTGATTGAAAGGAGACAATGAAATTATTGGACTATAAAAATGAAAAGATTTTATAAATATGTACATTAATTAATTGTAAAAATGTATGCATGAAATATATGCATTTTTGTGAGTGAAATAGACTCGAAAACGAGATAAATTTATACAAAAATCAAACCAATTGTATCAAGAGACACAGTAGTGTCTCTTTTGGCCAAGTACAAAAAAAAAATATTATCGAAATTAACGAATCATGAAAAAACATAAAAAATGTTTGATTCTGTTTTAAAAGCAAAGTTTTCGTTTAAGAGGTATGTTAAACATTTTTATAGCAGCTTTTTTTACACCTTCTCTAAAGCACAAGTAAATTTTATCGTCGTCACTGTATACTTCATTGCAGTTTGCATATTTGTAGTAAAAGGAAAATTATAGATTTTGATAAAACTTTAATGAATATTCTCATCTCCTTGTTGGTGTTCTAAATTGAACTATTCAAATTAAACATTATTAGAAATAGTGTAGAATGGTGCTGCATAATAATATATTATATGCTCCTAAGTAATTGAAAGGAAAAGTACATACATATACATAAACCTACATGTACAAATATACGTAATGAATATATGGAACTATTTCTTAAGAATTGCATGATTGCATTTGTTTTGCGATTATTGTTTTTGTGTATTTACGACCCTTACAACCCCACTCGTGCACCTACAATATTCTATATCTACCAATTGAAGTATTTACACCGAAATAACTTTTTCAGGTCAAAATTTGTTATCGCATCAGTGTAAATGTGTGTGATTATATAGAAATTTATGAGCTTTCGTGTGTATTTATATGAAAATGTAACGACTGTTCTGTATTGTATGCATATATCATAAGAATTTGTACGGATCTACACCTTTTCCTTGGTTTATGTAAATTCATGTACATTCGTACACGATTATTTTACATTTTATCTTACGTTACAATCAAACACCTCAAGAAAATTTTATACAGAATTTGTCATTTTTTCTGACAAGTTTGTTCCGTGTAAAATTAAATTAAAAATGTTAGTTTGCACTACATTCCTAAAAATTATGCAATGAAGTGTAATTGTGAATTTAATGGTAACATAACCTCATAAGAGGGTTATGTAACTGTCATTTCGAAGTTGTTCTAGTACTACTGACAAACTGATACCTGATAACATCATTATATTATAAAATGCATCACAAAAAATATTTCTCCCACATTAAACGAAACTTTCATGATACTAAATTGAAAAGAATAAGTCGTAGAATTTTTGCGATGCGGATTATACGTTGGAATTCTTTGCTTAACCAGTCGTTGATTTTACTACTCAAGTCGCACTCCAGGCGCATGCGTACAGAAGTGCATATGTAAAACAAACGCGCGAAAATATAAACTCAGCATTAGCAATATATTTTTTTTCAATATAGAAACATCATCATACACAACGCAAATTAAAACGAAACTATGTAATAGTACACAAGTTCCGTGACATTTTATATCATGTACACGCATTAACTCTACTATATTTTTATAAAAATGTATACACAATTTGTAAAATTAAGTGTCAGCCGATTCATGTTGTAAATTTTCTGCAAATTTACTTTATTATTTTTCTGTAATTTTTTTTAGTAAACAATGGATATGAGTTTTATATAATTTATAAAGAAATGTAATACAAATTACATACACGTAAACATTTTTTTTGTACATAAAAATATATCGTATATTGAGATACAGTTTACCTTGAAAAAATTTTGTTATCTCTGCAAAATAAATTCAATGCATTTCATTGGACAATTTCCAGTTCAAAGTATTGTTTCTTTGAAGATGTTAAAATAGAATGGAAATGTGAAAAAAGTTCGCATTATTTAAAGTTTTATGAAATTACTTTAATTGATTAATTCAATTAAATTCAATGCCATTTCAATTCAGAACCTAAATTAATATAAAAATATATTGCGTCAATAAAATTGAATATTGAAACACGCGAATAACAATGATTATATAATTAAATCAAAATATCTTATATTAAACCGATGTCAACTTTAGAAATCGGTTTTTAATGGAATACGATTAAATTTATTATTTCCCCTTACTTCATGCCTTCACGCTCTACCAATGAAGTTTTGCAAGAGATTTGGCACCCTTGATCGATCTCAATGAAATTACACGGGTTACTTGGCATTCTTTCGCACTCTTTCGTTCCGATATTTATCGCTGCATTTTTATCATACACGACTTCAGTTGGAGAATAAGAATGCTTAAGCGTTTAACGTGGTAATGCAATTTTATGGCTAGAAAATATTGAAACCTTAGACAAGGAATAATTACCCATAAATTACAGTTCTGGTTACCAATGTGCCACTTACATTACACAGATATAACAATGTAAGAACAATGCGATTTTTACGAGAACTTAAGTCGTCATAAACAATCGTGCACAAATGTTTACCACACTGCTAAATAAACAATTTTGCAATTCCATTAGATTTAGTCTTTCGGGAAAGGGTTTTAATAAAATAAAATAATACGAATTGGAAATTAGAGATGTTATTACGATGATGGTGTATATCGCTATCGTCGCAATTATGACTATACTTATTGTTGATGCAATCATAATTTGCATTATAGTGTATTATTATTTTATTACTCTTACACTTTTAATGGATGTTATAGACGTCACAGACATCATTCTGGGTACACAACACCGACTCGATCGTGTCATCATAAGTCGTCAATCACTGCAAATTCGTGATTGCCGATCCCTCGAATGCTTTCGATTTATAACGTGATTTAAAATTTTGATAACATCATTTATATTTTAAACAATAAACTTCGATGAATTTCAAATTAAAACGAAAGTTCAAATTTAATAGCAGAAAAATGTATTGTTTAAATACGTTTAAATTTGTAAACGTCAACAATAATTGGTTAACGTAACGTAATTTCAATAAATATTTTAATACTGTTGTTTATTAATCATTTGAAGCAGGAAGATAGCTAAGTAATTGCATTAATTTAATATTCAATTCACATAAAAGCTTGCACAAAGTAGATATTACGTTAAAATATTTGTATAACAATTAGTGAAATGACATTAATCGAGGTAAATATAATCGTTAGTTTTAAATGTTATTTTTGGAATCATTTATGTATATAGATAAGATAAATTGTCTAACTATAATTAATATTTTGAATGCGGTGCATTTCAAATCCTTTTCCCGTGGGAACATCAATGATGGTCTTCGCTGAAACTATATCCTTCTCTAGTTTTCGCAGGAAACTTTAATGATACGTTTGTAGTGCTCGATTACTTATATATGTATTTAATGAAGTCTTTTTAAAAAGAAAATACGAAAGGGAAGTAAAAACAATATCCCGGGAAGTAACTAACTTTATAATAAAAGCATTATAAACAAGAAGGAACAAATCAAATATACCTAGTCAGAAAAAATTAAAAATTAAAATATCATGAGTTATAAAACCCGCTGGGAAAAATTCAATCTGAATAATTAAAAGGAATTTTAAAACCAAATTTTTAATATATTCCAGGTCATTAGCTTGTAATAACTTTTCAACGTGTCAGTTAAAGTTCATGAAAATGCTAAAGAAATGACAAGGAAATATATATTTGACTTCCATTTTATGTCAATTCCAAAGCGAATATGTAGATCGCAATGCTATTATAAAATATGTTATATATATAATTGAAATGTTTTGAAAATATATTTGAATAAATTATTGTATAAAATATGCAATACACTGGCTTCTTTTGCAATATATAAGATGTAACATTAACATTTTGAACTATGATAAATGAACTTTCATAAAACTACTACTACTAATTCGTGCATCAATGCATTTTTCTGTTTTTGAAAATTACAAACTCTAATATAATTTAGACAAAGATGTAAAGAATATTTATATTTATACGCATATAAATTAAATTTACAAGCTAAATTTTCAGGATGTAGCATGATGGTGATAAAGGAGTAGAACAATATTTCGTCCGGTTATTGCATATATGATTTACAGGTCTTGCAATAAAATATGAGTAAAATTGGTAACAAACTTTTGTTTCGTGCAGATCCATTTATTAGTTTTATAGGTTTCAAATATACGATATTGAGCCAGACACTTTATTGACGTTTTTATGCACTTCGATTGACTTTGATCTTACAAGAAATGGACTTTCATGTTTTTATAAATTTAGGGTGGATCTGTAATTAAATCTACCGTGAACTGAGCCATATATAAAATCTAGTTATGTGTATTATCATTTTAGCTCCTAAACCTTAAAAGGGGGCTGTTCGTGCCTAAGCTAAAAATACCTAAGAATAACCCAAGTGAAAATTGTCTAAGCTGTAACAAGTTGAAAAAAGACTCCGACCAGCTAAAGCTTAGTTTGACTTGTTTAGATAAAACTATGCAATTACTATAAAAATACTTACAAGATTAGACCAGACAATGCCTAGTTTGACTTGTTTAGATAAAACTATGCAGTCACAATTAAGGTGCTTGGCAGATTGAACTTGACTAGTTAACATCTACTAGAATCCAGATAGTTCTTAGCTTATCACTAGCTAAATCCATTTCAACTTTATCTGGATCACTATCCAGATAAAGTTAATATCGGAATATATAGCGCTACATTACTAGTCAGCCCCTGGCTGGAAAACAGTATAAACTAGCCAGTTATTTGTCAAAAACTGGGATAAATTTTTACTTGGAAATACACCCCAAGTAAAAATTTGATTCGGTTTTTGACTAGTAACTGGCTAGTGTTTACTGTTTTCTAGTTAGGGGCTGACTAGTAACATAACGCTGTGTATTCCTAAACGCTATCAAGATAAACTTGACAGGGTCTAGCTAGTTATTATCCAGAAACTATCTAGGAAGTAAAACAGTAAAAATTAGCTAATTATTTGCCAAATTTTATTTTGGACTCAATTTTTACTTAGGTATTTTTCGATGTAGTACTTGAAGTTTTGAAACACAATTAGCATTAAAACAATTTTGTACAAACGTTTTTTAGATTTTTTTACAATTTAAAAAAATATTGTTCTTTACAGTTTAGTATTTAATTATTATACTTTGTAAATACTACAATATGTGGATATATATATTTACGCTGAAAATAATATTAGCTTACGTATATATTAGGATTGAACAATGAAATGCCAGTGGCTGACTAGTAACGTAATGTGTATTCCTAAGGGGTATCCAGATAAACTTGACAGGGCTCTAGTTATTATAAGCCAGAAACTATATGGATTCTAGTAGATGTAAAATAGTCAATATATATATATATGTATATATTAATCTGCTAAACACCTTAATCGTGATTGCATAGTTTTATCTAAACAAGTCAAACTAGGGATCATCTTGTCAGTTCCTTTTTCAAACATGTTACAGCCTACAGAACTTTTACTTGTTGAACTTTTACTTTTATATATATATAAAATATTGTTTATGAAGGAAAAAGTATATAAAATGTTATGAAACAAATATTTAAATGTATGGACAAAACATTAAGTTTTTACTCTTATGAGTACGTACACTAAATGACAATTCTACGTTGATTCTTTAGACTTTGATTCACGTCTTTTCCCTTATTATTAGGTATGAAAATGTCAGGCAAATAAAGTTGACGTCTACAATTTTATTGGTTACAAATCAAAAATGTTTATGATTACGTTGTAGGGTTGTAACTTAAGTATAAATATTTTATAGTTTTCTGAAAAAATCTTAGGTAGTTATAATATAGTTCTTTAATATGTTTAACAATTGTTAACGCACAAGTAATAATAGAAGATAATGATAAATTTAACCAAAATGAAAAGGAAACTAATAACTTATAGTACACTGTCATTTGTAAATGTATTATTTATTTCGTCGTAATTAGGGCAGATATTCTTATTACATGCGGATAAATAATTGATTCAAAACAAATTAATTGTTAAAACTAAAAATTTCTGAATAGATGGCACAAAACATATTAATTTAAAATGTGTTTTCGGAGTGCTTCTAATACAAATGATGAGCAAGGTTATACGATTATAAAATTATAATCTAATTTATTAACCCTTAATGGAGACTACTGATTACAATCAAACTAAGATTTCAAAATATACTTCAAATACCCGAATGTTACAATATATCGAGGATGTTACCCGAATATCTGCGAGAAATTTTTTTTAGGATTTAATATACGACTATATATATTTTATCTTACATATATTATAAACAAGATTAATTAGGAGTAATAATAGATTTGTACTATAACAATTTATATTATATATTTGTATAATACTATATTTAACTTTTATTCTAATAATTATCTAATACTAAACAATTTCTGAACAATGTTATGCATAGTTTCATTTTCACCGTTTTAGGCTTGAATGAAATCAATAGTTGACTAAAACGACGTTGAAACATATATATAACTTTGGATTATATAAAAACTAATGCCATGTACTTAATTTGACTGTTCGCAACTAAATACTCTAAATATAAACATGAAATTATATTTCTAAGAACATTTACCATTCTTGGAACCTAAAAAACAAAAATATCATTATGCGTTATACATTATACTGAAATAATGATCATTATAAACTTGTAATCACACATATTTTTCCAATCCTCTTCCATTTCTTTTGCATATACCAATAAACGATGTAAATAATACAATATTAATTTAAGCTATATAAATTCCAAGAAATAAATAATAAAACCACTTAAACTTGTCTCATTTCTAAATATTATAAATTAGTAGCGCCAGGGTGTTCATTATATCTGTTTCAAAATAATTTCTTAAATTATTAAAGAAAAGCGATTCTGGTCATCGGTAAAAATTAAATTTATACGCTCTCGTTTTTATTTCATTTCTTGATAAAAATTTTGTAAAGATAGTTTTTTGGAAGATATTTGATTTAATTGATAGCAATTTAAACAAATTGTATAAATATGGAAATTGTTATTATTCTGAATATGATGTTTATAAATAAATAATATTCTTCAATCCATGACCTAACGCAAGTTAAGAGATGTGTCATAAAGCTACAGACAGCGATCCGCACGTAAATGTAAAAAAACAATACGCGACGAAAAGACACCCCTTTTGGTGTTCAGGTTAAACGTTGAGAGGATGGCAGCCCTGAGTGTTACAGGTGAGGTATCGACCTACGGCCAGAAATATCGTGCATCATCGACCGAAGTAGCGCGGCGCGCACAGATATACCTGGCCGGCGAAGAAAGGTAGCTAGTCGGTCGGATGGTTGGGGAAGTCACCCCTCAACCCCTACCAGGTAACGCGGGCGCCACAAGAACAGCGACGAGGGCGGCTGGGGCCAAGTGGCGCCACTGGAGGGGTTGCATGCGACCTGGCCAATGGGCGCGCGCGCTTCGGGGCGCTTGCGCGCGAGCCCATTTTCGCGGTAATACACGAGGAGTGAAGGTGGCAGAGCTGCGCCGAAGTGGCGGGGAGGATTCCGCGGACAGACGTTTCAAAGCAACCTCGACGGAGAGACACGTCGAAGACGCCCCTGCACATCGGGAGCCCTTCGGTCTGCGTGAGTATGCCAAAGCTTTGCCTTCTGCTCTGCTCGAGGGCCCTCTCGTCCCCTCGGAACCAACCCCGCGTACGTCCCTACTCCGCTGCCCCCTCGCTTGTCAACTCTTTTGGCGGTTCCATCTCGGGTTAGAATCTTTATCTTTCCTTACATTACTGTCTTTGCTTTATCTCTATTGTACTCCTTGTACCCGTCATTCTTATTCGCCTTGTTCGTCTACTTGTTTAGACTTATCATCAGCTAGCTTCCGTGTCTGTCCAGGTATGTCCTCACACGTGTGTGTGTATCCTAATTGTAAATCACTGAATGTTTTCAATTCTGCATCCTTATTCTGTACACAGAAAATGCTTCAATTCTCGCAATTTCTATGTTTTTATTTGTATCACTCATTATTTATGTTTTGAAATTCCCAGAATCACTTCAATAGTGTTTTAGTCGTTTGGTATTTGTTTATTTTTCCGTCAATTTTGTCTACTCTTGTTTTGAGCTTTTTTTTGGTGGGTGATTTCGACGAAACAAAATGGTCGACGAGTATACGGTGAGGGACGTGAGTTGGTACCAGCAACTGTCGATCCTAGAAAATTTAGTGTTTCGTTGGTAAATTCTTACCGTAACTTACGTATGCTCAATAAACGTTAATGATATTGTTGGCTCGTCAGCTTTGCTAACATGCTAATATTATTACTTCATCCTTCCAATTGCTTTTTCTTCAAATCACGCTGTTATTATATTTTGATATCAACACAGAATAAGTTTCGTGGAATGAATGCCTTGTAAGTATATTCATTATGGACCAATGTAGACCAGTCTTTGAAACCGCTACTTCTTTTATATGTATATATGTATATATGTGTGTGTATATATACATTTTCATTTGTTAATATCTGTATAGAAACAAAGTTTAAAAGACGTTGTTACTTATAGACTACTTTTTATAGACATGCAACGAAATATAGTTCGATATACATAGATTGATGGTGTATAAGGTGCGCATATAAGAGTATATAAGTATACATTCAACGTTCGAAAACTTTAAAGAAGGAACGAAACTAGGTTACGCAGATAAATAAAACATACGGATATGTTACAAAAAAATATCTTCAAACTTTGTAATCGCCTTTGTAGTTAAGACTCGTATCTCTACTCAATGTGCAAAGAAACGGTTAAATATTTAAAAAATTTATATTGCGCAATATTTTAAGCATTTTTATTTCCGTTCCTTTTGCTTGAGTCCTAAAATAACAATGAAGAGTGTTATAGTAAATGTAGAATTATCGAATTAAAACAGTGTAAATATCAGCTTACGCAACTTACATTATTTAGTTTATAAATACATTGCAGTTAATCATTAGAATGATATATAAGGAAGAAATACAAACTTATTAACACCAAGTTTCTACTATTTCGTTTTGAATTTCGAATTGGTGGCAGGTATTGATTTTTTCATGCGCTATAATTATTTATTGGAAGGTTGAAGTATTTAGAAATTGCGCTATATTACTACTGTGCTAATAAAAAAATGTTTTGTCAATATTTTAGGCTCGGTAGAGGACTCGGCTGAAAAGGTGGAGGGCCCGGGGACGAGAGGAACCAGTGAGTCGGCGAACGACTCGAAGGAAGGAGAGGGACCGGAAGTAGCCTCCACGCTGAGTGGTCTGCTAGCCGGACTTCCGACCTTTGCTGGTTCCCAGCGAATCGCTAATTCCCTGCGACAAAAGTTCGCTAACAATTCCGGTAAGTCTTTATTTATATTTAATATAAATTATCTTCTGTTTTAAAAAAGTCTCTACACATAATTTTGATGAGATTAGTTAAATAGATAACGCGAACTCTTTGTACAAAAATATAACTATATAGTTACAAACGAATTCTTAAAAATACAAGGAAATTTTATTTCCTATAATGAGGTCGAATCTTAGATTAAATCCTAAAAGAAAGGGGGTTTAAATTAAGATTGATTTTAAGCGTTCTATAAATTTGTTACTGAATTTTTTTTATCAGAAGTCACTAATATTGCAAAATTTGTATAATGCGGGGGGAGCCTTAATCCGGCATACAGCCTCTCGCCTGAAAATTTCAACACTGCAATCTTCAAATGTAGAGAAGTCACGAAAAGCATTAATGAACTGGGCATCGTTATGTTAAATTGTGAAGATCAAGTCTGATAACAACGGCTCTTGGCAGAACATATGATGTTACATTGAGCTATTAAGGACGTGTGCGCAAGACGTTGTGGATTAATAGATAGTAATTCAGAAAAACTTTTTTCAAAATAAAAAATTACGGTTGCGCTGACCAGGCCGGGCCAGGGCTCCTCCGTTTCGCTTGAAAATTATTAAGAAAATTTCCTTATCCATTATATTAGTTGATAATACTACTTGCAGTCAAATGTTGCTTATCCAAATCAGAATCGAAGAACAGTCCTAAGTTAAATTCGGATTAATTATATATGATTAAATTTAAATCAAAATGAATAAAGATAATTGTGCAAAGTTGTGTTCAAAGTGGTTAACCGTAGCACGGTGATTTGTTGTAGGTTACCCCTGGCCCGGCCTGATGCGCGCCGTTCCAATCGCGACGAGTACTTCGACATCGATACGAACTTTCGGGGTGATAATGATAAGCTCGTAATAAAACTGAGAAAAACTAGGTGACGAGTACAAAGATGACGACAATACCCATCCTCAACATGGAGTTCGGTGAACTAAAGGAAGTGATCTGGACAAAGCTTCAAGAGCCAAAAGCTCAACGCAAGCTTATTTTAATAATCGTCTGTATTGCACTGTTATTGGACAACATGCTTTACA